>JACJUY010011434.1:13707-25445 GCA_014220935.1 Platorchestia sp. MABIK
TTCATACTTAACGGAAGATAATTCCCGTACCAAAAATTGAAATCAGATTTTGAAACAGTATTTCTTAAGCGTCTAAATTGAATGCTTTTCCATATTGTGCCTATATAGTTATGCGCAAGTGACTCACAGTTTCATTTTTAATTTATAATAGTAAATGCGGCATCAATAGAAAATCGTGGAATGAATTTGAAAAATTCAACATTCCGAGATATTTAATCGAGAATCAAAGTAAAAATAAGTTGATCAAATTTCATACCAAATAAAGAAACAGAGAAGCAAGATCATATGAAGCGGTATTACATATGTTGACGAGTGTACACGGCCCGTCAAAAATGTATAATAATTTTCGACAAATCACAGGACACACGTTCCTTTTTCGCAACAATAAACGGGATATTCATTCCGATTCCAAATCTGAGAATGAATACTCCGAAAATTTTAGAGTTGATGAAGCTTGGCAGATACGCTCATCACACATTTTCGGCTGGTGGGTGTGACGGACGGACAGACGGACGCGGCTCCTGTTATTGCATAGATAGATTAGCAGAATCAGCAAAGAAATGTGGTTCTATCCGAAGCTTTAGTCTATTTTATGCGAGGTCACCTCGATTAAGGAACTGAAAGTGCACTGTAGATGACCCGTAGGTTGAAACCTCGCAATGTGAGAGCAGGGTCTCTTCCTTTTGGGGAAAGGGAAAATGTCATTCCTATTCTTGTGTAATTAAGAATGGATGCCGTTTCGATTAGAGATGACAGTCATCTTGTCCTGGAGTTTGTCAAAATGAAAAGTTGAGAGCAAAAACCAAAGTGGTCCACATTGTTTAAAATTGCTTGTGGTCAATCAATAAACGGCTTAGTTTTGACCACATAGAGTTTTGAACAATGTGTACCTCTTTGGCGTTTATCCTAAAATTTACTATTACTATAACTGCTTGCTAAGAAAAATCCACCTTCTTTTGAGTCATAATACCTTTAACACTTGCTTGCATTTGGTTAGACTGAAGTTTAATATTCAATTTAAATTTAAAGTCAAATGTAGTAAGACATTTTTAAAATAGCAAGCATTAACTCGATTATGCCTTCATTCAGCTTTAATTAAGCATTTATGAAAATTGAGTTTATGACTAATGGTCGGTCAGCAGCATCATGAAAATCCCCTCCATGGCCACCGGTGGCGGACATTGCGGTGAAAGTGATAAAAACAGTGTACAAGATGACGTTTTATGAGCTTGGTTGGATTGTGTGATAACTCTCTTTATATTAATAAGTGTTATTTTCTTTTTTGCTCTTCTTTTTCAACCTTAACAGGCACTGCACAGAAAATATCGATAAAAAAAAACAAGGAATAGGAAATTGTGCAGCCGCTCTCGCCTCCGCCACCTCAATAATGGCCTATGTTGTTGAGGATGTCAAGAGTGGTACTAAACAGTGCTGCTTGTATTACAATAAAGGCTGCTGCCCAGTATATAGGTAAGTCCTACTACCTCACCAACCGTAGAGATCATACTTATCGCGTGATTATTTTACAAACTATTGCTAACTATTGACGAGTTCCAAAATAACGCACCCAAATTATGCCAACATAGAAGATTTCTTTGAGTTAATGAAAACGGGTTGCCGAACTCACTATAGAAAAAGCATTGCAGAATAGACGCACATATGTAAACAAATGAACAAACATTCACACTGTGGTATATTTTCATCCATGCGCATCACGCAATGCAAGAGAACAGGGGAGGTAAATATGTTGAAAATCTCTAGTCGTGAATAATATTCATTTTTATGTTTATATCTGTGTTTTAGGAGACAGAAATGAAACACTGCTGGCTGAATCTACATTGTTTACTTTATGAGGAATATGATGAGTTCAATTTGCAATTCATATTTTACTTTTTTTAATCCTCATACATAGCATTCTTTGTTTTTCATTATTTGTTTTTTCATGCATGATAAAACTTAGATTCACCTAACAAGAATGATGTGTTTTTTCGTGTTTGGACAACCGACATGAGTATTATGATCCCCATCTTTATGCTGAGACATTTTGAAAACTAATGATGGCTTTTATATCATCTTTATTGGGAATAATCTGTTTTTTTTACTATTTTCATAAATACATCGAACGAAGTACTCAGTACAGTTGTCTGTACCCAATTTAAATACTTCTGAAGCAAACGGGATTTGAAAATCACAAGAAAAATAGTTATCACCACGAAGTTTGACTAACACACGTTGAAATGTCGTCAGTGTAGTTACTTGCAAATTAACTGAAATTTATTTTTTATTGCGCGGAGAAAATGGCAAAGTAAGAAAAGAAAAAAAAACATTTTTTCCAATAAAGACAATACAAGAACATAATTGGCTTTAAAAATGACTTAACATAAATATCCTTATTTGATAAACACGCATGGATATTATAAAAACCCTGTCGATAAAGACAATACAAAAAACATCATTGACTGTTAAATTAACTCAACATAAAGAGCCTTATTTGATAAACACACATGAGTATCATAATTACCATACATAATAGTCGAACATGTGATTACGAGAACAGCAAAATATGAAGCATATAAGAAGAAGGAAAATCTTTTTTGCGAAGCAAATTTACAATGAAAGAAATGGGAAGATAGAGATTCTTCTCCATTTTTTTCATCATATAAGAAAAAGTTGCGTAAAATTGATTATAGACTGCAAAAATTGAAATCTCAATAAATATTGGAGCGTTTTGCGTTTTTTGCATCTTCAAAATGACGAGCAAACATGAAGGGGAAAAGTTAATCAACTCGCAGAAACGAACAAATTGGAGTATCTCCCCTCCACATGTTACGAGTTCCCCTAAGTTAGTCAAATTCAGTTTGACTGGCGAGCAAACTTTGTTCGAACTCTTGGGACAGAAAAGTACATTTTGAAAAAATACAACGTATTTAACACACAACATATTTAACATACAACATATTTAATTGCAGATGTGAAATTGAGGCTGACGTTTTTCCTGGTCTGAAAGTTTTCAATTTCGACAGGTCTGAAAGTTTCTTGTAAATCATCTACTTAGGTGAATCACTGCATTTTCATTCAAAAATCACATTACTGAGATACTCAATAGGATTTGCAGCTTGTAAATATGAGATAAGGATGAAGGTTCGTGCAAGTATTAAATAATTTAATAGCAATAAGCAAAATAATGAAACTCGCCGCAGATGAGGATGCTCGTTCACGCTGAAAGTTTTTAAAATATTAAAACCACTTCAGCATTGTGAACACAATGTTGATCAAGGTCTTCCATTAAGAAAAAGATGCACAGGAAGCACAACTTATGAAATTTACCGCCTGCACAAGTACGTTCACAACTTCAGCTTCAGCATGATTCACTCAGCGCAGCGTTCTTTGAATGTATTTCAAATGACCTTCCAATGGTTGTGTTTATGTACGAAATATGCAAGCTTTATGCGTTATTTTCTCTACGAGGTGCGACGTCAAATTTGTTGAACATTTTTCAAATCCACCTCTCGTATTTTATGTACATCGAGGTGTATTTTTTCAATGATAACATTATCTGTAAAAACTTCATCAGTGAAAACTTTACCAGTGAAAACTTTATCAGTGAATACTTTACCAGTGAAAACTTTATCAGTGAATGCTTTACCAGTGAAAACTTCATCAGTGAAAACCTTATCACTGGAAACTATGAGTGAAAACTTTATGAGTGAAAACTTTATGAGTGAAAACTTTATGAGTGAAAACTTTATGAGTGAAAACTTTATTAGTGAAAACTTTATCAGTGAAAACTTTATTAGTGAAAACTTTATTAGTGAAAACTTTATTAGTGAAAACTTTATTAGTGAAAACTTTATTAGTGAAAACTTTATCAATGAAAACTTTATTAGTGAAAACTTTATTAGTGAAAACTTTATTAGTGAAAACTTTATCAGTGAAAACTTTATTAGTGAAAACTTTATTAGTGAAAACTTTATCACTGAAAACTTTATTAGTGAAAACTTTATTAGTGAAAACTTTATTAGTGAAAACTTTATTAGTGAAAACTTTATCAGTGAAAACTTTTTAGTGAAAACTTTATTAGTGAAAACTTTATCAGTGAAAACTTTTTAGTGAAAACTTTATTAGTGAAAACTTTATCAGCGAAAACTTTATTAGTGAAAACTTTATCAGTGAAATCTTCATCAGTGAAAACTTTATCACTGAAAACTTTATCCGTGAAAACTTTATCAGTGAAAACTTTCTCAGTGAAAACTTTATCCGTGAAAACTTAATCAGTGAAAACTTTATCCGTGAAAACTTTATCAGCGAAAACTTAATCAGTGAAAACTTTATCCGTGAAAACTTTATCAGCGAAAACTTTTTCAGTGAAAACTTAACTTTATCAGTGAAAACTTTATCAGCGAAAGCTTTATCAGTGAAAACTTTATCAGCGAAAACTTTATCAGCGAAAACTTTATCAGGGAAAACTTTATCAGTGAAAACTTTATCAGCGAAAACTTTATCAGGGAAAACTTTATCAGTGAAAACTTTATCCGTGAAAACTTAATCCGTGAAAACTTAATCCGTGAAAACTTAATCCGTGAAAACTTTATCCGTGAAAACTTTATCAGTGAAGACTTTATTAGTGAAAACTTTATCAGTGAAATCTTCATCAGTGAAAACTTTATCCGTGAAAACTTTATCAATGAAAACATTATCAGTGAAAACTTTATTAGTGAAAACTTCATCAGAGAAAACTTTATCCGTGAAAACTTTATCAATGAAAACTTTATCAGTGAAAACTTTTTCAATGAAAACTTTATCAGTGAAAACTTTATCAGGTATACAAAGAGGGAGTAAACAGCCAACCCTCAGGCTCCTGTGCCCGCCAAGGCACAGGGTGCGGCAGTCAACCCTGCATTTACAGGCTCCCACAGCCTTCTCGAAATGCAGGATTGACTGCCGCATCCTACATTTCCTACAAGATCATATTTTCAATCGCTGATTGAAAATTACCTTCGTGGAGAGCCAGGAGTGAGCGTGTAAAGGAAACATAACGTGAGTGTTTGGTTCAACAAGATCCAAGTCAATAAAATAATAAATCCTGTGAAAAAAAACATCAATATTCAACTCGTATGTAGACTCAATTGCAGTAGGCAATTTTGAAAGTAGCAAATGTAAACTGGATCTAACCTTCATGTAGCTTTGATTAAGTATTTATTGAAATTGAGTTAGTGACTACTGGTCGGTTAGTAGCATTATGAAAATCCCCTCCGTGGCCACCGGTGGTGCACATCGCGGTCAAATTAAGTGTTTAATATCGTTGTTCAACGATTTTGAGCTTCCGAGATCAGCGTCTGCAATGCCTGCAATGCCGTCCACCTCATGTTCAATTCCAGGGCCTTGCAAGAGCAGAGTGTGCGATATAACTAATTTTTCTTCAATCGAACTTTGTAAGAAAGTAAAGCAGCAAAAAGGGAAACCAATAAACGAAGTAAAACAGGACAAAGGAAACCAATAAATAGAGTAAAGCAGCACAAAGGAAAACCAATAAATGAAGTGAAACAGGACTAAGGAAAACCAACAAATAAAGTAAAGCAGCACAAAGGAAAACCAATAAATAAAGTGAAACAGGACAAAGGAAAACCAATAAATAAAGTGAAACAGGACATAGGAAAACCAATAAATAAACAAAGTAAAGCAGCACAAAGAGAAACCCCTAGATAAATCAATGAACCAATAGAAGTATAAAGTAAAGCAACGTAAAGAGAAATCAACAAATCCAATGGCGTGCATACCAACTTTACAGAGAAGTGCACCATCTCATCCTGCCCCGTCAAGTCAAGATGCATTTAGAGCTAACTTTCCAAGGAAAGTTTCGTGACATAAGCATTAGCAACAGATCGGATACACTACACTGCTAGTAGGAATTTTAAATTATGTTCCATGCAAAAATTATTGCTTGAGTTATGTCCAATGTGGAAATTATGTTCCATTACGCTATTATGTTCAACAACTAATTATGTCCCACGCTGTTGTTACAAGCAAAGCTCACTCTGTGGTTACCTAGCATTCTAAGCAAATTATGACAAGTCATTAAGTGCAGACCATCCCGTATTATGAATACGCCCTTCATCCCCTGCCGTTTATACGCATTTCATCCCATGCTATTTATACAAACTTCATCCCATACTATTTCTACACACTTAATACTATACTATTTATACACACTTAATACTATACTATTTATAAACACTTAATACTGTACTATTTATACACATTTAACACTATACTATTTAAACACACTTCATCCCATACTATTTATACACACTTAATACAATACTATTTATACACACTTCATCCCATACTATTTATACACACTTCATCCTCAGTTACATATGCACGCTTCATTACATACTATTCTCACATATTTCAACCCATACTTTTAATGCGGAAGAAAGTTTTCTCTTCACATTCCCACATTCCCGCCCCATTTTCCCCGCGCGTTACTGCACCCTGAGCCTTTTGTCGCCTTTTCTTTCGCGCGGCCAGCCTCCATTTTTTGCCCGTAAAAACTGTAATAAAGTTCAAACGCCCCGCGGGCCCTGTACTTGCCCGTTCCGTTCCCTTTATTTAACTAAAAGCGCCCCCAGCCATTGCCGCAAGTACGCAAAAATATAAATAAGAAACCAACCGAAAATGGGTTCTAAAAAAACATCACTCCACGTGCACCATAAATGTCCTCCGGAGATAAAACTTCTTCAAAAAACTCTGGAATTCTTAAGCTCGGGAATGCTCTTCAAATAAGAGCTCAGGAAAAAAATCTCCCGTTGATTGGTGGAATATTTTTCATTCGAACTTGAAGCGAAATTCACGGATTGACCCGTCGGTAAAAGTCTCGCAGTTCAGAGGTTATTTCATCGATCGCCTTCCCTCTTCGAAGCCAAAGGGGTTCCTGCTAGGTTTTGCAACGTGTTTGACGGATTACCGACACCCTCAGGCAAGGATAGCTTTCTCGCCAGGAATTGCAAACAGTTAGCGACTTTTTGCAGTAAATGGCTGGAGGAAATTCTATTTTTAGCCTGGATCGTAACGAAACCTAAGCTTAAAATAACGTTCTTTTTCTTTCCATGAAATGAATACGTATATGGAGCTAATTTTCCCACCATTACAACGTTTTGGAAAATATTAAAATACCCGCTAGGTCTTGGAAAACTCTTCGCTAGCTTGAAGTTGGATGGAATCCCGCTAGATGAGGGCCCGACTTTCGACGCAACATTTTTAAAAGAAAATACATGAAGGAATTCGCGCTCTGGAAATGACCGTCGGCGCGAGGGAATATGTTTGGACAGCTTTGTGAGGGACGAAAAAATGTTCCAAATTGAAAGGCGGCGCCAAACTTTGAATAATTTCGACGAAAATCTTCAAATACTCCGGACTAAAATCTTGAGCAGAATAATTATGATTAATAACGCCCGTAGTGAGATTACGCTCGGCTTAATATTTTTATTCAGAATTGTGGAAAGTCATTTTGATGTGTGGTTCATATATGCTGGTTTTTGGTTTATCGCTTTGTGAGTTATGAAATTACGAATACTAAAACACATATATGCGCGTTATATATATATATGATGAGTTGCTGATGCTTGAAGCGTGAACCTCACCTTAGTGGCGTTAAAGAGAAGAAAGGGAACTTTCATATTTATTTAGGAATTCATTAGAGAAATTCCAGAGCAATTAGGGACGCGGTACTTCAACATTGCAAGCCAAAACCTGCGAGCTGACGAGCGTAGGAAAAAGAGAGAAGAAGATAGAAAAGAAAAACTGATTATTTGCAATAATGTTGATGCATGGAATGTATGATGTAACATTGGGTTTTAAAGTCACATTAAAATCCTTAGTTTATGTTCCTACGTGGGTATCGTAATACACGTGTCCATTGTCGAGACAAATGAGTGAGAGAAAGGCACGAAAAAATGCTTTCTAATAATCTGTTCAAAGGCGTGTGACAAGAAGGTAAGAAGAAGGTGAGAAGTGAAGTAAAAGGAAAGGAGAAGAAGGAAATTTTGAAAAGGAAGAAGAAGAGTGGGAAGTAAAGAAGAAAATGGAAAAGTTAGGAAGGAAAGAAGGAAAGAAGAAATAGAAGGCATAGAAGGGAAAATTAAGAAGTAAAGAAGGGATATTGGAATGCAAGCAGGAAAATAAGGCAGAAATTTTGAAGCTGCAAAAAAAGAAGGAAAATAGGAAGGTAAGATGAATGGCAGAACTTTGCGATGGTAGTGAAGAAGGTTTGGCGCAATAAAAAGCAAGAAATGAAACAACGTAGAAAAGAAAGTGGTAAACATATTAGGAAGAATTAGAGTGTTCTTTTAAAAGTTAAACCTAACTATAATTGTACACCTTAGAACAGCGTTGATGGCAGGGTGGCCTAAAAGTCGCAGAACTTGTTCGGGCCCACAAATAGCTGTAGGCAAATTTCAAGTCAATTTGATTTTTCAAAACAATTCTACCCTAAAACTATTCCTCCGTGACTTTAAATGCTCCTAAGTGCAAACTGCTGAAATTTTAGTCNCTTAAGAATGTATAGACTAAAATTATTTGTCTTTAGGAATTTAATTTCGTTCATCCTTAAATACTTTTGATAAGGATACCCAGGAGAGTATCCTCAGATAAGACATAAACTAACTCATCACTCACTACTCTCTCAGGTCTGGAACTGTTACAAGTCCCTCACTACTCTCTTAGGTCTGGAACTGTTACAAGTCCCTCACTACTCTCTTAGGTCTGGAACTGTAACAAATCACTCACCTTTCTCAGTTTTGTTTTTTAATTTCAATATTTACCTATACAAAAAAATAATTCCATTTTAAATAACTTGTTGAATTTTTATTGTTATTATTAAGATGAGCCTGTTTAGGTATGTTTTTCATTTGAGAGTTAATTAAATTGAATGAATTTATAATCAACATTCTAGGTTTTATGTTTGAACTTTCGAATTAGCTTGGGATATTTATATTATATTCTTGGAGTCAACTCTCAGACAATAGTTAAAATTTCAAAAATAAATTAGATCATTTTTTATCTTATAAGTTCCAGTTTGTTTGAAGTTTGTTTAGTTGAAACATTATTTAGTGATGCATCTAAAAACATTCAATAGGGGTAAATTTTTTTTTCTGGAATAAGATATCAAAGCATTTCGTATACGTCCTTCATTAACTTCAATGGCTTTCATTGAGAGCAATATTTAATTATTAAATAACAGACACATATACTTTGTACAACCAAACGCACAAAAAACTCCGAATGTAAAGAACATAGCTCATCCCGTACGACTTTCAGTAATTACAAAAGCTTTCAAATTATAAAATATTAAAAACATAAACAAACATACACTTCGTAGAACCAACCACCCGCAAAAACTTCCTAAAGCAAAGAAAAGTTTTAGCTTCACCTAAAAGCTCACTTTTAAAATATCGTTCGAAACTTCGGACGCGGCTTAGATCAGACGACGACAGCACCTCGACCGGACCGACTTCGACTTGGGGGCGATTGAAAGAATTCTTTGGGAGGTTTTCTGAGTCATTAGGCGAGGGCTGAAGAAGCTTCTGCCTCGTTAGGTGCCATTATCCTCTGAGTCAAAGAAACAACCGCGCCCGATCGATTTAGAGAGACTTTGTGGACTGCCAAACCGACGCTTCCCACCGCCGCCTCAAGTTCAAGGTTTGTGCAAGAACTGTTAAAGGCTTTTGAACGAAATTAAATAAAGGCTCGTAAAAGTTCAAGGCTTGTGCAAGTTAAAGGCTTTCAACGGAAATTAAATAAAGGCTCGTACAAGTAAAGATTAAGGCTTGTGCAAGAACAGTTAAAGGCTTTTGAACGAAATTAAATAAAAGCTCGTGAAAGTTCATGGATTACGCAAAGATAATTAAAGGCTTTTGAGGGAAATTAAATAAAGGTTCGTAAAAGTAAAGATTGAGGCTTGTGCAAGAACAGCTAAAGGCTTTTGAGGGAAATTGAATAAAGGCTCGTAGTAGCAAAATTTACCGCTTGTGCAAGAACAATTAAAGGCTTCTGAAGTGGATTTGATCAAGGCTCATAAAATAGAAGTTCAAAGCTTGTGCGAGAACAGTTGAAAGTTTATGATGGGAATTTAATAAAGGCTCGTAGAAGTTTAAAGTTTGTGTATGATTAGTTAAGGGCTTTTGAAGGGAATTAAGCAAAGGCTTGTAAAAACAAAGTTTAAGACTTGTGCAGGAACAATTAATAGCTTCTGGAGTAGATTTTTTAAAGGCTCATACAAGAAAAGTTTAACGCTTGTGCAAGGATTGTTAACATGATTTTGAAGTAAATTAGATCAAGGTCCCTATACGCAAAGTTTAAAGCTATTGCAAGAACAATCAAAGGCTTTTAAAGTGGATAGTTAAAGGCTCCTATAAGTAAAGTTTAGGGCATGGGCAAGGACAGTTACAGGTTTTTAAAGTGAATTAGTTAGAGGATCCTGAAACTAAAGTTTGTCTTTTGGACAAGAACAGTTGAGAACATGTGAAGTGGAATGTCACAGGCATTTATATGCAACGTTAATGGCTTTCACAGGAATTGTTAAAGCCTTGGAACTGGCTTCTTAAAGGCTTCTAAGAGCAATTTCTAGTTCTGAGCATGAACCAATTGAGGGAATTTGATGCAAATTAGTTGAAGGCCCTCGAAAATCGATTTGAGTGTTTATGAAATGTAATTCAAAGCTTGAGGAGGAAAAGAGCTTGCAGTAGAAGGCCACTAGGACCTGACTGTGCTGCAGCCAAGCTCAACGGTTGGGCGTCCCTCAGTTATTGAGCAACGAAAATTTCAGTCGTCCATGAACTATGAAGTGCCGTCCATGAACGATGAAGTGCCGTCCATGAACTAAAGATTTTCATGATGCTGCTGACTGACCAGAAGTCACAAACTCAATTTTCATGAACAATCAAAGCTAAATGAAGAAACGATCCAGTTAATGTTTGCTGTCTTTAAAATTGCTCTCATCAAATGACTTCCAATTTGAGATGAAGATTGAACTTCAGTTTAGCCAATTGCGGCCAAAGTTTTAAACAGTGTGTTCCGAAAATGAAGGGCTGTATGAGCTAGTGGGCTTGGAATCACAAACAGGTCGCGACTTTAAGTTAAAGGTATTTGTGGGAGCAGTTTGCACAAAGACGCAGTGTGTGTAAGGGGGAAATAGTGGCCTAGCGTCTAGGCGCAAGGCTATTGGTTCACTCAAGGTGGCGTGTCGATGTGTGGTATTCCTACGAAAACTCGCGGTTAGGTTTTAGTGGCGAGTAACCGAGTTATTGTGCGTGCACTTGTATGGATGGAAGAAATAAATCTTCTACATAAGTATTTATTTAATCTTTCAGGACAAACCTGTGTAAAAGAAGCGGAAAACGAGAACAGCAAATGCACCAACTAATAAAAAAGTATTTTTAAATTTCTATCGGAATACGTACAATCCTATACACGACTCACAGAAGCATACCCAGTATACTTTTGAGAATTCGCTCCTTCAAAAGATAATTTAATCCTATAAAGTTCACCCACATCATTTGTTTTGTACGTTGGTGTTTAAAATGCCTTACAACAAACACCAGTTTGCAATGCCGGTAACCGGTCAAGTCGGCACTAATTTCACACACCTGGGAAGGGATGGGAAGAGTGGATACCTTTCTTTTTTCTTTTTCCAACGAGAAGAAATACTGGGCTAGGTTACAGTGCCGGGATAGAACCGA
>JACJUY010011436.1:4180-16502 GCA_014220935.1 Platorchestia sp. MABIK
CGTGTGAGGGGCGTGTGAGGGGCGTTTGAGGGGCGTGTGAGGGGCGGGAGAGGGGCAAGAGGTCAGCCCCAAAGAATTCAAAACAAAGTCCATTTGCTTCTCTGACGCTTTTTGGCTTGAGCTAAACACAACACGACACGACACGAACACAGGCACACACAGGCGCGCGCACACACACACACAAAGACACGTATAATCAGACACATGTCACTCACATGCACACACACACACACCTAAATACAGTCACACCTACACACACCTATCCACACCTACACACACACACACACACACACACGCACAACAGGTCACAAGAAGCTCGGGGAAATAAGTTCACTTTCAAAGTACAATATCGCTGTCCGCCGTGCGGGCTCACTTTTGCAAACATGCAAACGCGTGCGGTGAATTTGCCCACACTAACGCATTTTGCCGTCACTTCCTGAGCATTTCGCAGAATTTTATTTACTTCTAGGCAGACTGCAGGTTTGGACATCTGTTTGTTCTGTATTTTTTGTGTGAACTCCGCGTGTTGGTGAATCTGTTTGTTCTGTTTATTACCAAGCAGATTACTTATGTTGAGAAATCTGTTTGTTCTGTTGGTGCTGGTGTTGGTGCACGTTCGTTGTATTCATTTTGTGTAGTTTACGTGTGTTTGTTAGTCTGTTTGTTGTATTCATTTCTGCAGACTCTGTGTGTTAGCTGTATTAGTTTCACCAGAGACTCTGTGTGTTAGCTGTATTAGTTTCACCAGCGACTCTGTGTGTTAGCTGTATTAGTTTCACCAGAGACTCTGTGTGTTTGCTGTATTAGTTTCACCAGAGACTCTGTGTGTTTGCTGTATTAGTTTCACCAGAGACCCTGTGTGTTTGTTAATGTAATTGATCTATTCACCTCCCCAGACACACTGTGTGTTCGTCAAGACGATCAGTGAGGCGGGCCGACCCTGGCTGCAGCAGCGCGACTGTCAGGGCGCGTCACAAACAAAACAGCTCTGCTTTGTTTTGTGATATGTGACTCGGTCACACTTTGTGTGACTTGGCGCACATGTTGCTACACACGTGGGTGTTCTGACGCACATGTGCGTACACGCGCACACATCCCTGCTCACACGCACAAATGCCGTACACTCACACATACACTGACGCATTTTCATATGCAGCAATATGATATGCTACACACACACATGTGCGCTAAGAGCCCACGCATACACCTACACACATCCACTAATACAGCACTCTATGGCCCCGCGCACACACCTAAACACACATTTTGAATCCTCAAACACAGATACACACAGTGGCGGCTAAAATCATAGATGCCCCGGCAAGAAAAGTTCAACTGAACCATAGCAAAGCACGAGCAAAAAAAGAAAACTTAAGTTAGTTCTGGATGGAGCTGCGGAATTATTTTTTGGTTATTTTTCGGTCACTTCGCATCAACAGAAGCGTACGGAAAATAAGTTTTTTTTAGACCATGTTCATACATGATTTATACATGATTAAATGTTTAATTTAAATCATGTTCATACATGATTTATGTATGATTGTGTGTTTAATTTAAATCATGTTCATACATGATTTATGCATGATAAAATGTTTCATTTAAATCATGTTCATACATGATTAATACATGATTAATTTTTTCATTAAAATCATGTTCATACATGATTTATACATGATTCAATGTTTCATTAAAATCATGTTCATACATGATTTATACATGATTAAATTTTTCATTAAAATCATGTTCATAAATTGCAATTCAGTCACTGGTATGGTAGTTTCAAATGCCGCATTACTGACGCATGACGCAATGACGGGTAATCAGGTTCCTATATCATACACTAAGATTAAAAAAAAAAGGAGCTATACCTAACTTTTTCATTTTCCCACCAGAAAGAAACACCTGGCTACCATTGTTGTGTTTTTAGAAAGTACATAAATAATGCCGAAACATAATGGCGGTTAACCAGGTTCCTATTTCAGATACTTTGATTAAAAAGGGAGCTATAGCTAACATTTTTATTTCCCCCCAGGAAGAAACACCTGACCAGCACTGCTGTGTAGAACAATTGTTAAACTAACGCCAAAACGCAATGACGGTTAACTGGAATCCTATATCATACAATTAGATTAAGTGAAGAGCTATAACCAACTTTTTCTTTTTCCCAAGAGGAAAAAACACCTGGCCAGCACTGCTGTGCTCTTGGCTAATTTGCAAGAAAAAAGAAGGCTCTTCACCGCTCCGCCGCAGTTGCGAAAGATAAACTGTTTTCTTGTGTTTTAAATCTACCAGAAATATTCTATGATAGTTTTTATACCAGTGCACGAGCATGGGTGTGTTTTTTAATTAATTTTCTATATAAAACAATGAAAACATATCATCGTTTGTGTTGTTATATATACATATTTTTTTGTGATTTTATACATATTTATTATAGCATAATAAATATATTTTTAAATCATAACAACAATCCGAGCAACAACACACTCTCAACGATATTTTATGTACATTTCAGTTCAAGTAAAAAAAGAGAGACTCGTAATTAGTTAATTAATGTGACTGAGATATTGCGGCCATGCACACACATGCGCGCGTACACGCACACGCACATCCACACACAAACATACTTGTACACATATACTTTGATTTGTTCAATATGAAAATAATAATTATTTGTTCGGTATGAAATTATTTCAAGAACTAAATTCATCGGTTAAAACGAAAAGTTATAATTTCTTCAGCATGAATTTATATCACGGGTAAAATTAGTCCACAAAAAAAGAAAAGTAATCGAGAAATATATGTGATCCATAAACATTTAAGAAACAAAATCCATTTAAAGACGAAAGGAAATAAAAACAGTTCATTTCCAGCGTCATAGAATGCATAACAATTGTTTTTAAGATATTCTAACAAAATCACACTTAGTAGGTAAACACATTTGGGTTTAAACCATAGTTAATACAGCTATTGACCATTAATCATATCTATGTCGAGGAATGTCTCGACATAAAAATCTCATGTTAATATACACCTATCTATTGTAACAACCAGGTGAAAGGTTAAAAAAATTGGTTCTCCACATTTTAGAAAGCGGGCACGTCGCATCCAACACGACATCGTACGCAAGGATCGACGCGTTTTTGTCCTGAGCTTTTTGCGTCTATCATCCATTGGGCGGCGGGACATGGCCGTCATTGGCCGTCGTTTGGCCGACATTTCGCCGTCGTTTGGCCGCGCGCGCAGCCAAGATTCAGCGAAGAAGAAACGCTGCGCTCTGGGTAGTCTAGATACTGGGCTAGACACTGACCACTCTGGGCACTGGCCTCTCTGGGCACTGACTACTCTGGGCATCTGGTAGCCTAGATACTGGGCTAGACACTGATACTCTGGGCACTGGCCTCTCTGGGCACTGGCTACTCTGGGCATTTGGTAGCCTAGATACTGAGCAAGACACTGACCACTCTGGGTACTGGTCTCTCTGGGCACTGGCTACTCTGGGCATTTGGTAGCCTAGATACTGAGCAAGACACTGACCACTCTGGGTACTGGTCTCTCTGGGCACTGGCTACTCTGGGCATATGGTAGCCTAGATACTGGGCTAGACACTGACCACTCTGGACCCTGGCCTCTCTGGGCACTGGCTACTCTGGGCATTTGGTAGCCTAGATACTGGGCTAGACACTGATCACTCTGTGCACTGGCCTCTCTGGGCACTGACTACTCTGAGCATATGGTTGTCTAAATACTGGGCAGAGCAATGGTTCAACACAACTTTTTCAACTTTTTTAGTCTTTCGAAGTAAGAGTTTCATGGTCTATCAAGATCCACCGGAATTCAAAATCATCTTGAATTCAGCTTCAGTAAAAAAAAATTTCCCACTGACCTCTCACTTTTCGATTTGTATTTTATATCAGTCCCACGTAAAAATTTGCTTTCTTCATATCAGCTTCGGAAATTCTTTTTTCTCCTCAGTTTGAAAGGAATTTATTTTTGGGATCAAGGCCACTACAACACAATGGCATTTAAGTAACCCATCTCAGTCCCCTGGGTAGGAAGGGGAATTGTTACTAACTCTCTTCGTTTTCCCAACGGGAAGAAACACCGTGCTCACACTTACAAGCTTGTATAACGTACACGAGCAAAAAAAAAATAAAAACGCGTCAGTGACATGTTGGAAGTCACAGATGCGTTACAACATGTCAAACTTGCTACGAGTCACGCTTGTTGCAACGTGTTACAACACGCTTGTTGCACCTTGTGACAATACACTTGTTGCAACTTGTGACAACATGCTTGTTGCACCTTGAGACAACACACTTGTTGCAACTTGTTACAACACACTTGTTGCAACTTGTTACAACATGCTTGTTGCACCTTGTGACAATACACTTGTTGCAACTTGTGACAACACGCTTGTTGCACCTTGTTACAACACACTTGTTGCAACTTGTTACAACATGCTTGTTACAATATTGTGCTGTTGCTTCAAGAGCGACGCAAACTATTCGTATTGTAGCTACTGCAACAAGTTTAATGGCAGAATGGTTTAATAACACTAGAATTTGTTACATTCTTATAAACACCTACACTCGAATTCTGGAGCTTAAATGTTTCCCAATTTACAAACTAAATTATTGATTAGGCGTTGAGCAACTGATAATTCCTTCTAACATTTATACTCTTATTCAACAGGTCAACAAAAAAATAAGTTACAGCGGATCACAATGACCGAATTCAAGAGTCACACGTAAGAAAATTTATTTCATCCTTAAGTTAAAGAAACTAAAATTAAAATAGAAACTGAAATCATCTACCAGTGAGCTGTGGCTGGTAGTTCAGGACGCGTACTTACGCACACACAAACACAAAAACAAAGGCATCAATCACCGTGTGAATTAGAGCGGTACATTATGTCTAAAGGAAGTGATTTTGATGTATTGCTCTAGTATGCTGTTTTTGTAAGACATCGCGCTCTGATTTTACCACCGACGCTATTGAACACTCACCACCTTCCCCTACTCACCACCCTCCCCTACTCCCCACCCTCCCCTACTCACCCCCCTCCCCTACTCACCACGCTGCTCCACTTCCACCTACTAACCCCATAGAACCACCGTTACCTACGTATCACTACGCACCACCCTCACCTATGCACTACACTGCACCTTTCATTTGCTCACCATACAGCACCACTTTTGTCGATTCACCCCGTTACACCACTCTCACCTATGTACTCTCCACACCACAATAACGACCCTCTTTGATTTACCTAAAATAACCCTTACCTACTAGCCACACCACACCACCTTCTCTTATTCACCCCATTACACCACCCGCATCTAATCATTACACTGAATTACAACTCTTTTCGATTTACCTAAAATAGCCCTCACCTACTCACCGAATTTCACCACTTTCCCCCACTCCCCACACCACAACAACTACGACCCCCTTAGATTCACCCAAAACCAAGCCTTAACTCGCGGACTGGAGCCCCCACGTACCGGTTTTAATAAGTTTGAAGGTGACGTTGGTGTGTGCCTTGAGGGGATCACTGAGAGCGGGGTGAGTGAGATGCTTCAGCCCCGCCTCCCCAGTGTCGGAGATCACCTGTTGGCCTCCCCATGGGGGCCTCTTGTCTTTAGGGGACGCCGACAGGGATCGAATGGATCCCACTGGAGGGGTCCATTTGGACGCGAGGTCCGCGTGGGACTTCCTCTGTCGCTCCCCCGACGCTTGGTGTCGGAGCGGCCGAGGGGGGGAGGCCGGGGGGAGGGAAGGCGCGGCGACCGCTGAAAAGTTCCCGGCCGCGGTGGTTCTCAGGAACTCAGACACGGCCCCTGACCCTTTCCGGGATGTGGGGGATCTGCCCCCCTCGAGTCTGCCCCCCTCGGGCCTGTCTAGACCAAGGGGCGCTGCTCCCGTGGACAAAGTCCTCACAGGAGCAGCAGGACGTTTGGCGGGGCCCGACGTCGCCACGACGACGGAGGTCGGACGAGCCTCTGTGTGTTCGCTGCGTGTGTGGCCTACAGGAGGGGAGTCGGCCACTCCTACATTGTTGGGACCCGCGGCAGACGACACATCTAAGCTGGTTTTGATGAAAGGCCCTAGGCCTCTGCGATGAAAGGGCTGCTCTTGTTGGTGTACGTGGATTTTGGGCCGTCCGCTGCTTGTGTCACTAGCCTTGACCAGTTCGCAAGCACTATAAAAGGGCTGCTCTTGTTGGTGTATGAGGACTTTGGTGCGTCCTCCGCTGCTTGTGTCACTAGCCTTGACCTTGTCACAAGCACTAGCACGGCTGCGAGTACTGCTGCTGTTGCTACTTCTGACGCTACTGCCGGCGACAGTTGCCTCTGTGCTGCTGTCAACGCTAGATTCGCTTCGTATGACGTTCTGCCTTACACTTCCGCCCTCACGAAACCAATTTTTTCCAAAAGACCCATCTCTGTTTTCATTTCCGACTTCAGGTTTTCCGTGAACACTGTATTCTTTTTCCGCTATTGTAACAGCACTAGCATTCGCATTATGGGAGAATTCTTTGGCACTGGCACCGCAGTCCTTGGCACCAATGAATGCGCTTTTTTGCGGCGTCCCTAAATCTTTGGGCAGCACCGAGACATTCACTACAGCTCTTTTTCTGCGCTGAGAAAGAGATGGCACCGGAGAATCTGCTCTATAAACTGATGCAGATGAGGGCTGATCGTTGTAATGACCGCGGCGGACAGAAAGGTAAGAAACTTGGCGGGTCTCCGACCCAGCGTCACTAGAGAGTGCAGATAAAGTTCCCGAACTGCTTACTTTCTTATCAATTGAGGTGAAACTGCCTTGCTGGCTTCCAATTTCTTGAGCAACATTATCTTGGCGAAGACGAATTTGACTGTCCGATGGAGTCACAGCTCGCCGTATGTGCAGGGCTTGGTAGGAGGGAGCGATCGACGAAAACGAGTGGGACTTTTTCGGAGGTTTGCGAGCCGTTGAATCATCACTTTTTTTAGAATTTTTCTCTTCGGTCTGCGGTCGTTTAGTTTTCGTAGACTCGTCCCATTTAGCTTCTGTTTGTATCGGAGACGAGGACGGTTTTTTATCTGATGTCTGACCTGAAGGTTCTTTTTTATCGGTTGGGATTGAAGTCTTATCGGTTGAGGTTTTGTCGGTTTGGGTTGAGGTTTTATCGGTTGGGGTTGAGGTTTTATCGGTTGGGGTTGAAGGTCTCCCAAAAGAAATCGGTTTCGGGGGCTTTAAAAAATTCTTCGCAAAACCAGTCAGCTGCAGCGAAGAAGTACTAGCAGGAGTAGGTTCGTTGATTTTAGGAACTTCCGCGAGAAGGGCAGTGGGCGAATCGATAGCGGTTGAAGATCTAACGGACCCAGATCTTTTGAGATCAGACGTGACAGAGGCACAGGATTCCTCGGGAACAGAGAGGAGAGATGCAGCAGAGGTGTGTTGGTTGGGTTGTGTTTTGTGGCTAGGTTGGGGCGAGGGGGAAGGTCGAGTGCTGGTTGGCTCGTTGTCCTGTTGGTTGGTCTGCGGGGCCTGACTTTGGTTCGTCGATCTCTGGTAAGAGACGCTATACGGTTCTAATAAGTCCTCCAACGGGAAAATCACATACATTCTCCCCCAGTACCTTCCATGTTCGTCCCATCGCTGGTATGGGTTATCCTTCTCGTGGCACCCTTACGTCTGCTGCTGCATCAGGGTTGTTTTCTCACCCAACCAGATTTTCAGGGCTGCTCTGTCACCGAAGTTCGGAGTTACAAACGTCGCACAGACGCGCCAAAATCGCACACCTTCGACACACACACTAACGCTGGCCAGCGGCCCACACCGCTGCTGCCTGCTGGTGCTGGTGGTGCTGGTGCTGGTGGTGCTGGTGCTGGTGCTGGTGGTGCTGGAGCTGGTGGTGCTGGTGTTGTTGGTGGTGTTAGGGGTGCAGGTGTTGTTGGTGTTACTGGTGCTGGTGGTGCTGGTGGTGTTACTGGTGCTGGTGTTAGTGTTAGGTGGTGGTGGTACTGGTGGTGGTAGGTGGTACTGGTCAGGTGGTGGTGGTACTGGTGTTGTTGGTGGTGTTGGTGGTGCTGGTGCTGGTGGTGCTGGTGCTGGTGGTGCTGGAGGTGTTAGTGGGGCTGGTGTTGTTAATGTTGGTGTTGGTGCTGGGGTTAGTGGTGCTGGTGGAACTGGTGTTGTTGGTGGTGCTGGTGCTGGTGTAGCTGTTGTTGGTGGTGTTAGTGGTGCTGGTGTAGGTGTAGTTAGTACTGCTGGTGCTGGTGTAGGTGTAGTTAGGGGTGTTGGTGCTGGTGTTGGTGCACGATTTATTCTTATTACCATTAATTACTACTGTGTTGTAACTTAAAATGTGATTTATGACAAAGGGAAGCAAACGGTCAAATCACAGGACCACACTTCGCACACCGGTCGCGATAAAAGATATAATGTTAAAATGAAAGTACAGGTGTTCGTGAGGGAAGAGAGAGTTGTGTATGTGTTGCTTTGGTGCCTGTGCGTGATGGTGTCTAACGCTCCGAGAAGGGCTCCCTTGATTCGTTTCTGTCACCGTTTTCTATTCTATTCTATTTTACTCTGTTCTGTTCTATGCTATTCTATATCATTCTTTCATTTATTATTCCCTTTTATGCCATGTTTTGTTATTTGATTTCATTCGATTGTACTCCGTTCCATTTCACGTTATTCTTTGTTATTCTTTTTACTCTATCATGTCTTATTTTATTACATTCTATGCTATGTTATTGTATCTTATTTAATTCTGTTCTACTTCATTCTATTTCAGTCTAGTCTATAAAATTACATTTTATTCTAATCTATTCTGCATTAATCTATTTTATTCAATGCCATATTATTTTATTCTTTTCTCTTCCACTCTATTCTTTTTTATTCTAGTATATCCTACGTTATTCTATTTTATTCTATTCTATTGTTGACGCTGTTCTCCCACCACAATTCATGTGGTGTTGCTGCTGATGGTGCTTCGGGGTGTATAATGCTGCTGCAATACCAAACATGTGTGCAGTCCCGCAATGTGTGTGTGTAACACTAAGTGTAACACAGTTCATGTTACACGGGAGAAATGGAGTTCTAAGTGCAACACTTTGCATGTAACACTGAATAGGTCAAATATGGCATTAATATAGATAAAATCTTGGTATAATATAGCGTTCTAAGTGAAACACTTCACTTGTACACTGAATAGGTAAAGTAACACCAAAATATATACATTGGTAAAATATAGCCATCCAAGTGCAACACTTGCAACACTGCGCAGGTACGCGTTATGATGAGCGTTCAAAGGTCATTATAGCGACAGCGACACTTATGGCACCTCTGCCACAGCACTTATGGTTGCCATAACTCACAGCTCGTTGGGTTGACAGCTGCCCGCACTGTGGTGTCTTTTGAGTATTTTGTTCAGGTGATAGCCAATTTGTAAATAATTTCTAATTTTTTGCCGTGTGTAAATAATTCTCAAATTCTCTCATGTACAAAAAATTCCTAATATTCCTAATTTGTAAAGAATTCTTAATTTCTCCATTTATAAATAATTTCTAATTTCTCCCATTTATAAATCATTCCTAATTTCTCCCATTTATAAATCATTCCTAATTTCTCCCATTTATAAATAATTCCTAGTTTCTCCCATTTATAAATAATTCCTAATTTCTCCATTTAAAAATAATTCCTAATTTCTCCCATTTCTAAATAATTCCTAATTTCTCCCATTTATNTTAAGTATGATGAATCATTTAGTATGATGAATCATTAAGTATGATGAATCATTAAGTATGATGAATCATTAAGTATGATGAATCATTTAGTATGATGAATCATTAAGTATGATGAATCATTTAGTATGATGAATCATTAAGTATGATGAATCATTAGGTATGATGAATCATTAAGTATGATGAATCATTAGGTATGATGAATCATTAAGTATAATGAATCATTAAGTATGATGAATCATTAGGTATGATGAATCATTAAGTATAATGAATCATTAAGTATGATGAATCATTAAGTATAATGAATCATTAAGTATGATGAATCATTAAGTATGATGAATCATTAAGTATGATGAATCATTATGTATGATGAATCATTAAGTATGACAAATCATTAGGTATGATACTTCATTAAGTGATTGAATGATTGATTGTAAGAAAGTTTTAGCCGTCCTTTACCACAACAAAGATGTTCAAAGAGAGGAAGGATGAAGGCACCATTTAGTATGGATTTAAGGGAATGCGGAATCTATGCACAAGGTGCATAAAAACAGTAAGCTAAGAAAGAAGTTCATGAAACAAGATAAAACTTGAAGAAGAAAGTAGTAGGTGCTGAACAACAGAACAGCAGTGAACCGAAAGAAGATGGTGCGTAACAAAATAAAAAATAAATTCTATTTCAACAAAAAGAAGGCCCACCTAACCTTTACCTCGGGACCTCACAAAATCCCCCTGGGAGTTCATTAAGTAGGATAATTCATTAATTAGGAGCAAACACGAGTGTGTATCTCCAAATTTAAACGGTACCAACGGAAAAGTTGTAGCGGGCTGCATACGTACGTTATGAATGTTTATTTTCCATGATTTTTTTATTTTGATGGATTTCTATTACTCTCCTTGTTTTCTGATGTAAGTAAAAGAATGATGTAACTCGAGCAATGTAAACAAAATTACATAAATTTAGTTAGAGAGATGCTAACACACAAATGTATATAATCTTATCTGCTGATGAATGGAGTAAAAAATAAATAAATCGAAGTTTGAGAATAGCGTCAAAAAATGAATTAAAGTTTGAGAATAACGTAAAAACTTGAAATTAAGTTCGAGAAAGCGTGAAAAATAAATAAATTAAACTTTTAGAATAGCGTACAAAAATCTAAGTTTGAGAATAGCGTAAAAAAATCAAAGTTTGAAGATAGCGTGAAAAAAAAAGTTTGAGAATAGCATGAAAAATTAAATAAATTAAACTTTGAGAAAAGCTTAAAAAAATTAAAGTCTGAGCGTAAAGCAATTAAAGTAATAGCGTAAAAAAAAAAATTAAAATTCGAAAATAGCCTAAAAAACTGCTTAACTGACGCATTTGAGCAACTTTAACATTACGGAAAATTTACGGAGTTTCTGATGTATTTTTCAATGCAGGTCGTCTCTTATTTGGGATGCCAGTGGCTCTGCGTATATTTTTGAGTCACACAAAGTAATGGACACGTTGAGTATTGGTCAACAGCTTCTGTGAGGTCCTCACATTAGAGAGAACAAAATACACAGAAGGTCAGAACGAAGTTTCGCCGCTCAAATGCAGCTGTCGGCTTGCGTCAGTGGCGCTTTTTTCGTTTTCGATAAATTTATGATCTTGTTATGATCTTATGATCTTATTAAATTTATAGGGTCAAGTCGTAATAAATTGCATAATTTTCGACAAATTTAAAACGAAATTTTCGATTTGATTAAAGAAATATAGGGTTGAGTCGTAATGAATTTCATACTTTTCGATAAATTTACGATCCTATTAAAACAATATTGGGTTGAGTTATAAGCCTTTTTTTAATTCTTGACATTGTAGATACTTCTTTAGAGAAATGAATTACTTGTTATTCTGTACCATAACATGGGGCTCAGAGGAATTACAATATTATCTATCAATATTTTCAAATGCACAGTTCTACCGTAAACTCCTTACATATTTTGATTGTGATAGGCTTCAGACCAATTAATTAACAAGAAATTTTAATTATTAATCGAAAAATGAGTTAGTTAAACAGATACTTACCTTAATTTAAAAGAAATTAAACTTAAATATCAAGAAATTTAACTTAATTAATTGGAAGTTTTACTTGATTAAAAAAAAATTAAACCTACTTTAACGTATAAAATTTATTTGAACGTTTAACAACTCACGTCGTTGCATCGGTACAGCTAACTGCAAAAGTTCTTCCAACGACTTGGCTAAGCCTCGTAATGTTTTTCTCCCTGAAACCCTCAAGTTGCACTTGGAAAAAGCTCAAACTTCAGGACTTTGGCTATAAAAACAACACGTGGTGTAGCCAAGTGTGCAAAAGAGCTCTGACCGCAGGCTGCAACGCTACGGTAAGGTGTTGCGACGACAAAATAATTATTTTCAAATGAAAAAAATTAGGAAGGATTTATAAATAGGAGAAATTAGGAAGGATTTATAAATAGGAGAAATTAGGAAGGATTTATAAATAGGAGAAATTAGGAATGATTTATAAATGGGAGAAATTACGAATTTTTTATAAATGGGAGAAATTAGGAATTATTTATAAATGGGAGAAATTACGAATTTTTTA
>JACJUY010011437.1:0-23332 GCA_014220935.1 Platorchestia sp. MABIK
CCACCTCGTACTTAGTTATCAGATTTAAAATTAAATATTGTATACATCCACTAAGTCGTAAAGTAAGCTTTAAAGAAGTGAGCTGGCTGAGCGGTGGGGCGGATATTCAGCATCAACAGGCACCGCACACGAGAACGAGTCTGCTTCATGCAACGGTCTCAATGCAAACAAGATACCTACGTTGGGTTGGTGAATTTCAAGCGGACAGTACAAAGTTTTAGATCTTGACGTTTCAACAAATGGCAGTTAGTGTATATTTTCGACGTTAGATTTAACTCTTTGGTTTTTATTGAATATGGCCGGAATTTACATATGTTTTTATTCGCGCGTTTAAATGATTTTTTTCGAAGCACAATAATACTATCTTCGAGCTCTTTTAGTCATCGTTAAAAAAGGAGCTGGTTCTTTTCTTCACTGGCAGAGGCTCATTTAAAAAGTTTCACTGAGTTATTATCCCCATAACAGCAAAAATATCGTCGGCGTTCGAATGTGAAATTTAAGTACGAAATGTAATCGTGTACGTATATGACTAAAACATTTTCTGCAATGCTCCTAAGGATTATTTTAGACAATTCGCAGATTATAGTTCAACTTTCAACACTCAAGATGCTCTTCCTGTTGGTGTGTGATAATTTGCGAGTCTCAAGTTCATAGAGGTCACCTTCTGTCTGCAACACGTTACTGCTGTCCCACACACAAATGTAATGATTTTCTTTGTGTGAAAACTATAGCCCGTGCAAACTGTATTTATTTGTACTCTAAAATTCATTGTACCCTGAAACGCCACGTCCATCGATCTCATTGCCAGAAAATGTAAAAATAGAAAACATTGAAATAATTTTACATAGATTTTAATCCCTGGGATCCCGTATTCATGGAAGTTCTACAGCTAAAACCATGGTCACGACTAACAGCTTTCTCTTAACATCTAATTGCCAATATTACAAAAGATTTGCATGTGAGCTAAACGATAAGACATTTTAGTGAGCTTTGAACCTGTTAAGAATACTGGAGAGATTAAAAATTCTGTACTTCTTTCATTTCACTTGATAAAGCATTTTCAAAACATTTTAAGGAGAGCGTTTTCAATTATTTACTACTGATAGGACTAAGTTGGTAATTCCAAAATAAGGTAGCATTTTAAACTGTAATAATTTAGGAGTTAAAACGAAGTTTATCAGCTTGGCGGTGAATTGATCTTTCGTTGAATATTTTCTAAGTGAGAGAAAATGTTACCTAGAAATACATTATACATGCCAGGGCAGAAATATTTCAAGACAACATTGACCAAGGCAAAATCCAAATAAATCTCTAGGTGTGACCTTGGAGTGGTCTACCTGACTGCCTACTGAACATCAACAATTGTGCCGAGTGCAGTCAAAGGATTTGTGATCAAGGAAAGTCAAAATTAATGTTAAATTGTTTTTTGCTATTTCAGTTTGAATTGAAAATCTGGTGAATTAACACAGAATCGACAAAGGATTTTACTCAACAGCCCGATAGTCACATCCTTGTGAAATCAGTGAGCTCACACAGAAGGGAACTTAAAAATACACTGAGAAAAATTTTGTCCCAAAACCGAGACACCTTTATGTGTCATGGGCTTATACGACACACTTAGGTGTGTCAACCATGACACACTTGAACGTAAATCAATTTTATTCCACATAAATGTTTCACTCTATCAGATGGGTCACTGAGTACACTAATGTACAGACAACGTCTAAGAACGTCTGAGAATTAGAAGAAAAATTAGTGAAGGCATTTGGGTTTTTAGGAGAATTGTACTTCATTCACAAAATCTAAATACAGTTCGGTTTTCTACAAAAAAATTTAGCCGTTTGAAATGTGAATTTGTATTTTAACTCTCTCAACCACTTTAATAAGTGGTCAACCGAAATATTCTACCGTGTTTCAAAATATTTCGAATAACCGTGTGAGACACACAGGTGTCTCAAAAATTTCTCTCAGTGTAGTTTCGGCAGAAGTTAAACTGTTATTTTCACTCTTTTATAAGCAGGCATGAGGCAGTATGTGGTGAATTGCTCTCTAAATTTAGCGTTAGCTGTAAATACTAAAGGAAAAATATCAATAAAGAACTGTAAAACGTGTTCTTTTAAGCATCCCAAAGTGTAGACCAAATTACTGGTCTCAGTGAGTCACGCATTAAGTCACACTGTTCACTTTGCACTCCGATAGAAAGGTAATGATTTTCTATTGCTAGTGGAGACTAACTCAGAGACATTTTCGTAGCTGGTATTCCTTGTTAGATGTACGTATAACATGAAGTGGCACAGTTATTGCTGAAGAGTGTCCGTTCCTGTAAATTATTAATTCTCTAACTTCACGTTCCACCAGTTTTCATATATATTCGGAAGCTATTATTCATGTTCTGCATCGTGCAAGTTCAGCGATGAAGTAGAGATTTATGTTGGTTTAAATACTGAAGGAAAGCAAGACGAATTCACTTGGTCCTGTAATAAAAATTACGCTTTATGTCTCGTAGTTACAGTTCTATGGGGGCAGTATTTTAAGAACGTAATTTCATTGTCTATTTCTCAGCCTGTTCGTAAGAAATGCACCGCTCAATCACTCAAACCTGACGGCAGATGTTTGTCAAGGCTTCGGCTAGTGACGATTGTCTAACACAAACTTCCTTCGCATTTCAATTCTAGATCAGTATGGATTAGAAGTTTTTCATCGCCGGCTCATGAATGTAGCTTCTGATATGTTGAAGTAAGGAGAGACACGAAGCGTTTTTCTGTAAAATATATAACGGTGTACCGCGTTAAATTTTCACCTTAATTATGGGCTCAATATAGTTGATTCTTAATTTGACGCTCAGTGCTTCTGCTTCGTTAGTCAGATGACGTACATTGCGCATTGAAGTGGAACATCAATTTCCTTCTTAGTTAGTTATGGGGCGAAGGGCATTCCTTCTTTATGCTCTGCAGGTGTCGTGGGGTAGCTCGTGTCTCAGCACACAATCATGTGACAGTGCAGAATATTTTTCAGTATAGACAACCCTGAAAGTAATTGGCGCGATATTCTAAGCTGTTCTGCACTCTCACCAGATGCGTTAAGATAACAGCACAGACATTGTTTTATATGCCACGCTACTACAGCAAGAGTTTCTTTTACAAAATGCACATTAGGAGTCCTTAACGTTGATCGATGAATAGGTCGTAGTAGAAGGTGTTGGTGTCACTGGCTCATTCGGATGCGCATCGATGTTCATGAATAAATGCTGAAAGCACGAACTCTTTTTTTCAGAAAGAAATATTCCGCGCCCTATAAATATGAAATAATATGCCATGGAATTTTTTAGAACAAATCAAATGAGATGAAATCACATTATCTCATGTGTAGCTTTTATTTTTGTTGTGGTTGGAATGCAAATTTTCTGAAAGTTTCAAAAGAAACAACTGTGGAATCTATTATGAAGAGGTTGAAGCGTGCGTTCACATTAATAATTTATGAAACGAGCTAATTACTCTGACTTAAAAGAGCGTAGAAAAATAGAATTTGAAACAAACATTACAACATGACATCATTTTGGAAATTTTATCTGGACTATGTGTTATTACTGGAACTCAAATAGACGTATTCTTACTTGAACTCAAATAGACGTACTCTTACTTGGACTTCAACTAAAGTACTCTTACTTGAAATCAAACTGACGTACATATTCTCACTTGAACTTGAACTCTCACGTGAACTCAAAATGTTGCTTCCCAACGTTAACTCAAACTTACGTACTTTTAGTGAACTTAAACTGATTGCAACATGCATCAATCGACCCTGCATTGAACCTACACTCAAATCCCAGTTCTATACGATTCACGAAGGCTCTGTGCGATGCTGATTTCCAAAAATGAGGCGGTGTTGTGCCATCAGTGCTGCTCGAGCAATTTTTTCATATCAATGGACTGATGTAAAGTATGATAAAAGAATGAAAATATGTGACTCTATATATATAGAATATGTGCCACTGTCGAGATACCAACAGTTTCTCTAGCATAGGTTATTAATGTTTCACTATTGTCATTTCAGATTGTTTAGCTGAAGATGGGTCTAGGCCCGAAACGTTCTAATTTTGACACACAGATTTTTAAAAATATGTCGCCTGGTTTTTGCCCTTTCGTTCTTATGATAAAAGAAGAGCCAGGACATCCCTTGAGCAAGCTCCCCCAATGTCCAGAAACAATGCTTGACCTACTCTCCAAATTCAGCGACATCGTTTTTTATTTGTATTTTGACCTATAGGCTCTGAACACGACGACGGCCACACAAACTACACACCTGCGCCTTGGTGTCACCACATATCGATCTTGCAGCATTTATGATCGGCAAGAAGGCGCGAGACAGATGCAAAGTCATGCCTTCAGCCTGGACGCCAGGGAAAGCCTCTTCGCTTGAGAGGTTAGCCTTCTCATGAATTTTATTGGCTGTCCCTAAGGTAATGAATGCAACGCCGCTTCTCGCGAGGATATGAAGGGATCCGTTCAGAGCAGACCTTTTTTATAGAAATGGCAGCGGTGGCATCCAGCGGACTGCAGAAACTGAACATACGAGTTTGCTGTGTATAGAAAAAGCTCCGAGCAATATATGAGGGCTACCGCCGGTCACAGCATTTTTAGCACAGGAAGAGGCCTTGCCAAAATTGTTGGATCTTTGAGATCAACATAAGCGCACGCTGTATTTTTCGACTCGACTTGGAGTTCCTTGGCTTTTCCTTGGTCAGAAACCTTGCTACATTAATCTCAACCGAAAAAAAACATGACACAATCTCTGCACAACTCCGGGGAACGATAGTGCTCGTTTTTGTGAATTTGTTGGAAAGAGTTTTGGCAATCGTCATGCATCACGCATTTGGAGCAGCTGATCATCGCAAGTAGATATAGAGAGGCAGGCTGCAATGGTCTCGTTATCAGGTCAGATTCCACACTATCCGGTTGTCTCACATAAAATATTGCATTAACAAATAAAAGAAAATAATTGTCGTAAAGTCATTATTCTAATCAAAATATGATCCATTATACTCAATGACCATCACCTAATATTTTTCTGATGCATATGTTCCATCTTCACAGAACTCATCTTTTCACGAACAAACTGTTCAAATGTTTCGACTAGACTTTTTTGATACGCATGTTTTTTGCAAATAAAAGTTCAAATACTTGAAAGAGTGACGATCCGTGGGAGAGAAATCAGTCAAATAAGAAGAATGCGGTAAAATTTCATAATTCAGACTTAGTAGCTCTAGAGGTGTGGGGTCCTGGGGACCGTAGCTCTAGAGGTGTGGGGTCCTGGGGACCGTAGCTCTAGAGGTGTGGGGTCCTGGGGACTGTAGCTCTAGAGGTGTGGGGTCCTGGGGACTGTAGCTCTAGAGGTGTGGGGTCCTGGGGACTGTAGCTCTAGAGGTGTGGGGTCCTGGGGACCGTAGCTCTAGAGGTGTGGGGTCCTGGGGACTGTAGCCCTAGAGATGTGGGGTCCTGGGGACCGTAGCTCTAAAGGTGTGAGGTCCTGGGGACCGTAGCTCTAGAGGTGTGGGGTCCTGGGGACTGTAACTCTAGAGGTGTGGGGTCCTGGGGACCATAGCATTAGAGGCATGGGGTTGTTCATTATCGTGAAGCAAAATTGGTCCATCTCTTTTCACAAGTTTTGAGTGTTCCTTCTTTAATTTTTCACGCAAGTCACCAATGTCTTGCCTGTAAAACGCTGCTGTTATAATATCCCCTTGTTACAAGAATGAAACATTAATGATTCCCTTTGCAGGTCACGGAACAGTCATCAGTCGACACATCTGGTTGTCAACATATTCCTAAGGTTATTAGTAATGATTTTGAATCTTGTTTTTGTCCGGAATAAAATGTGCTAAAGATTAATAAAATGTATAGAAATGAAAGGGTTTAGATAAAATTGATAAAAGAACAACCATGAATACATTTCATGTGAGACAACCTGGTAATATAATTGTTATCATTCAGCATGCACAACCTCTTCATTAAATGACTCACAAGTTGTGGAGCATAACTGACGAATAACACTTTTTACGTATCTAGGAAATCTGGAATCAAATAATTCATTATTCAAGCAAAAGAATTCCATAATTTTACTGCGTGACGCAGAAATATTTTGGCGGATGGAAAGTTTCCAATTCTTCGAAAATGCGTTACTGACACTCTTCGCTGATTGTGCCAAAAAAATTATAAGTAATGCGGAACGAAACAGCTGTGCAAAAATTATACTTTAGAAAAGCTTCTGTTTAGCTACTTGTCAAATCTGTTCAGGACGGCAGTATCTATTTTTCCTTTCACAGTAATTCCGCAGTTTATCTAAACAACAGCTTTTTAACTTTAATTTAAAAAACACATGTTCAATTTAAAAAGTTCATGTTTAATTTAAAAATCTCAAGTTTGATTTAAAAACGGTAAAGTTCAATTTATAAAAGTTCAGGTTCAATTTAAAAATATCAAGTCAAATTTAAAAGAGGTAAAGTTTAATTTTTAAAACGTCAAATTTAATTTTAAAAATGTCAGGAAAACTTTTAAAAAGATCAAGTTCAATTTGGAAAAACTTTTGTTTCTAAAATTGCATACCTATGTAATAATACTATAATTAGAGTTCATTTGTGAGAATACATATTTATTTTAAAGTACTGGCACTGAAAATAAAGTAAATTGAATATCAGACAAACCAAGCTGCTGTGATTTTGTACTTAATTTGATATTCTTCAAGTTTTACTGATGAATCATGCTAAACAGATCTTCGGTACTTAATCTAGTAACATAAACGATCCAAATAAACTTTATGTGATAAGTAACTGTGTGACAATTAGCAAACTGCACTGACTGAAAAACTGAACATTACATAGCTTCAAAATCATATTTAAACGAAAAGGCTGCTACAATAGTGGCTTATTATATCATGTTATATAATATGTATGGTATTATACTTAAAATGTAATACCAAATTATAGACTAATTAGAAACTCTTAACTAATAAATCCATTTTTTCACATTTATACCATGCACAGCTAAGTACATTTACACATTATCTCTCATCTTTAAATCTTTTAACGCAAGTATTCCAGTAAAGTGCTTATGTATTTGATTGTAGGAGCGTGGACACAGCCTGGGTGTTATGGCATCAATGGGTTCATCTATTACTTCTTCAAGAAGGAGCATTCGGTGCTTAGTAATGGTCATTCCTTCCGGCGTGGAGATCAGCATCTCTGTCACTCTGGTTGCTAATTAGCGCTTCATTTTTGCTTTCATTGGACTTCAGCATTCTTCTATGGGATGAATTGGTGCACTGTAAGGACTTGCTCGAAGTAACATTGCGCCAGAAAAAAATCTTCTTCGTCAAAAACAGTTTCAAGACCTACATAAACTGGGGCGTTATCACATACTACTATGACATTGTAAAGAGGCTCTGTTACTGCACGCAGCATTTCGCGAAGCCATTCTTGACAGTCTTCTTTTCAGTAACTTCCTCTCCGCCGCTGCAGATAGACGAGACCCTGTTGTGATATCCCTGCGATAACATGTATATTCTTTCCTCTTGAGGTCGGAGACTTGACCGAACAGCAAGTTCCTTTACGAGAACGACCTTCACTACATCGTAAGAAAAGATTAACATTGGTCTCATCAATGAATATTATTAATTTGCTATCGCCTACCTTGTTCATCAGTGCCTGCAGGTAACATTTTCTTTTTTCTTTGTTGCTTTCGGAGTTCATGGTAAAAGGTTCTGAAAACACTTTTTTATTGTGTATCATGTGCAATCCAAATATTTATGAATAGTAGTTGTGCTGACTGAGATCCCAACTTGAATTTTAATTATCGATTTAATATCCTAAAATGTAATAAGTAGATTTTTTTCCTTATATGTAAGCATTAATTTGATGTTTTCCTCTGTTAAATTTTGACAGCGGTTACCTCCGCGCTTTTTGACAGGGTTGTTGGATCGACGAAGCCATCCATTTGCAGTTTGAACAGCTACACAGTTAGCACGGGCTATTGCCTTCCAATCATCATTATTTTCAGAGGCTGTGATAATGCAAAGTTTGGTATTGTGCCGGGATCCTTTTTTATACGCTCCTCGTCCTGAGCCGAGTTTTGAGCCACGTTTTTCCATAATTTCTTCTCCAAGTTCTTCTGAATAGGCTTCACTTCGACTGCTGTTGAAGGAAGACATCATGAAGGGTTAACGCGGCTTTTAAATTAAAAATGACACATGAAATACTTAACAACCAAAGCCGCTTGAAATACAAGCAAAGGTGTATACATGATAGAATGGAATATTTCCAGGTAAAACAATATGTACATAAGCTTTTCAAAACATAAGCTTTTCAAAATTGAACTTGATCTTTTTTAGATATAGCCTACTTGAGACTTTTTAAATTAAACTTATCTTTTTCAATTAAATATGTGCTTATTTCAATTGACCTTAGACTTTTTAAAATTAAACTTGACCTTTTTCAAATTGAACTTGATCTTTTTTAAATTAAACTTGACAATTCTGAATTAAACTTGAGCTCTTTTAAATTTAATTTGAACTTTTAAAATTGAACTTGAGCTTTTTAAGTTGAACTTGAGCTTTTTTAAATTAAAGTTAAAAAGCTGTAGTTGTTGCATCTCAGGGAAGCTTAAAAATTTCATTACATTTGGCTAATATATGCAGACACATCATAAGTGTTCTTGTTGATGTTTTTCTTGGGTACATTTTTTCAAATTAATCGCCATCAAGAATGCAATTAATAGCTTTAAAGGAATTTTTTTCTTTTTAAATTAATTTTCAACGATCATTTTGAAGCTGGATTCTCAGCTCTGAAGATTTTTACTCGAGTGTCCAGCATTGGCTTCTGAAATGATAAAAGAAACAAACCATTTTGATGATTGAAAGTTCGATAAGAACAGAACAGTATAGCATCTGCCTGCGAAAATGATGCTCTTTTCCCTGCTGTTGTTGGTCTAAGGCGTTTTATACTCTCGTCTCCGTTAACTACGCACGACAAGGCTTTTTTCAAACACGGTTGCTGTCTCTTCTTGTTATTGCTCCTTGAATCTTGTATATCATCTTGATATATTCTATTCGAGGTTTTCTCACTTGTTTTGGTTTGTTCGCTCTTTAACGTTTTGATAATTTTGGAGCTGTTTCTTATTAATTTTGATGTTCTGGTGAAACGAGAGCATCTTGTTTGAGGTCAGCCTTTCGCTGATGAAGTTCTTCGGTGTATCACTCAGTTATTGTTGTAGGGGAAATTTTGTATACAATTATTCTAAGTTGTTTTTCTTCTGTATCTCAGTTTTTTGCTAGGCGTTCCCGTAAAGTGTATTTTTAAACTTTCTCCTTATTTTGCACACATTTCAAAAGACATCGATAGTATAGCCACACGCTTCTTCTTGTAGCCTATTTTCGTCATTCTTATCTCGAATACGAAAGGTTCAGATTAATTATTACACTAAATAATTCAAAATTTCACTAAAATGTACACATCTTCAACCCCGTGCTTACTCTGTCTAACTATGGAAAGCCTAGACACTTCGTTATAATTGAATGCGAGCCTTTGTCTCGTTACCGTCTGCGTTCTAAATTTAAATGGATTGGAATCCTTCGTTTTGCATATCTCTGAGGTCATCAATTAATTTCTTTGATCAGTTAGTCAAATTAAATATTAGGCATCTTCTCAGAGCTAAATGAAAGCAGCGAGAATTTAAAACAAAGGAAATTTGAAATTGTGATTCAGATGCAGGAATTTGAAAATCCACTTAATAATCAGACAAAAAATCAATTCACTTTGAATAATCCTCAAACAATGAACCGCTTGAAGCGTTATGGTAGAATAGGGGTTTTTAACATACGTCAGGAAACAGAAAATTTTCGTAACGACAACACAAACAGTGTAAACATGAGATGACCATTCAAAGCTCGTCCGTCACAAGCGACACAGGCGGCTCCACTTTTTTGCCTTACGAGTAAAGCAAGTAACATTTGAAATAACTTTTCGTTTTCGCGTACATGACTTATTGATTGAAAATATGTAAACGCACTTTTAGTTATCGACTTATGTGCGTTGTTGCGAATACTAAATCACTGAGAAAAAAAATGGTTCCTGGAATTCAACGCCATCGAGGTGCAGTGTATGCGATCGAAGCATTAAAAGTGTGCTTCTCTAACTTCTTTCACGTCCCAGAAAAATGAAAACATTACGTTAACGTAAAGTATCGCGTACATAAATGAAACGATAGTAAAATGTAATACGCAGGACTTTTCATTCGTTGTGTTCAATTTATCCCAGAAAACATAATGAGAACGTTGTGATCATTGGTGATTTTAGTTGAAATTCGATTACAGCAAACCAGAAAGTCACGAAATTTAAAGAATATCATGACAGTCGTTTTTGCTCGCTCATCTTTTACGCACGGCTTTGCCCACTGCTCTCATACGGATGTCTTTGGCAACGGCTCTTTATACTCTCGTCTCCGTTAACTACTCTTTTACGCTGCTACAGTGAAGGATACACAAATTTTTGCCAACTACTCTTATACGCATGTTTTCGCTAACTTCTCTTATACGCACGTTTCTGTCAGCTGCTCATCTGCGCAAAAAATTATGAGCTACTGAGGAAATTTCAGAGACTGCCAATAAAACGAAGCAAATAGCCCTTTGCATTAGTTACCGCCAATATTACTGGCGCGAGTCTCTAAAACTTCTCATATGGGCAGCGTCGGCCTCAACGTAACTGCCTGCGCAGCAGTTAGACCGTCTATCATTTCCGCGAGACTTGTTCTTTTTCCGATAATTAGGTCCGCCTTCACGGTGGTCGGGAACGAGAACACCATTTGTTGTCTTAGTTTTCATAACATTTTCTGAGATCTTTAAATTCCCGATGATATCAAAGGCTGTTCGATTAGTAGCCAGCGTCCAATTGAGCGCGTAAAATATGCTAAGTTTTCGCTTAAGAGCTTTTATTAACTCTCTTCGACGGTAGAATAGTCTTTCCACGGCGCTTCAGTTATCCTAGAAGATCCGATTTTTGAGCGTGATGGTAATATTCTTTCAGAATATTATTTGCTTAAACTCATTCGCAAAGATTTGTTCATTGAGTGTGAGAAAAGTTTTCGCAATCTTTTAATTTTTCTCTTCCGTTCAAAAGGCAAAGCTCATTTGGAAACACTTCCTTTGCTTGCAAAGAACTGATGAAATCAAAACTGCTTAGGATGCGCTTCAAATTTGAGTTCATTTCCTTAGAACAACAAACTTCTGTTTATTGTTACTTGAAGCAGCGCAATGTTCTATACCGAATCTTACTTCCCTCCAATCACACTTTTGTAGTCGTCGGTGGCTTGAATTTGCTCGTATCGCCCACACGATGCAGAAGTGGCCATGTGCTGTATTCAAGCGCTCATGGTTAGAATAGGTATACATTTAATTAAAGAAATGCTACGACAATGCGTTTCTAAAACGGCCCTTTACAACTTTAAAAATTGTACATTCGTGTGCAGAATCTCATTCAAAACAATAAACGAATTCTTTAATGAAAGAAAAGCCAACTGATTACAGACTTTAAAAATTCAGATTTTCTAATTTAGCCTCAGTGAGAGCGACAATCATCACTTCAAAAAAGGGAAGTCTCTTGTTTTTCGTTTAGGGCATCAAACAAATAAAATGGGAGAACTGTTCAAGGTGTGTGAAAAAACTTGGGGTACTCAGCATGAATGATTAAGGAAATTGTAGCATCACAGGTGTAAACCAGCTTTGCTACACCATGCCCTGCTATACAGCTAACTAAAAAATAATAAAAAATACTCTTGTGAAAAGTAAAGAATTAAAACATTTTCGGAAAATATTTGAGCAACATTTTTAAAGCATGCTATTGTTCGGAAGGATACTTCGAGACAATTTTGAAGCCATGAAAATTTTTACATAACCGGACTCTATTGAGTTTACCTGTTATTCTATCGTACATTATGTCTTGGAGATGCGCATCAATGAGATACAATAATTATCATTCACTGCCGTAGTAGCTCAACATACATCAGCATGCACGTTTGCACACTTCAGCTAGGTAGGCCGAAGCATGAGCTTTGCAGTTGGTGCAGGACAAGTTTCAGCCTAACGAGCTAAGTAAAATGACCTTCGTTGTCACCAGATTTTATCATTCTTGATTATTCCCTGTGATCAAGTGCCGAATTCAATCAGGTTCTGTTCTTAACAGATTGTAAGCAAAATTGAAAAAAATGTGGACAAAATATTCGAATACATGTGCGTGCTGCCATGCGAGACTTTTTTAATGTTCCAGATATTTCTTCTTGTCATGGGTCTAAGAACGAGCTCAAAAAAACTGTTTTTCAGCATAGTTTCTATTTTAAGACTCACCTCGACAGTGGCAGAAAATCAAGTTAAAAAGCTCACAGAAGATCTGCTTGAAGCATGAAATCATTTCGTCAGATTCTGGGGAATTGTATCGTAGGAAAACTTTATCATACACATGACTGTGAGGCAACATAAGCCATTTCTCCATGCTATTCTGAGGATGGGAATTTTGTCGCCGTTTTGTATCGTGACTTTATAATAAAGTGTCGCAAAAGCAGAAACCTATTTAAGAGTGCGGGCGCTCACTGTTACTATGGTTCGACATTCACTTCAATATAGCTGAGTCACGAGACATTGAGCAACTAACATGCAGAGAACCTCATCACAAGGGCAGAGTTGCTACTTGAATTTGTTCTTTTGCACTCATATTTTATCGGAGAGGAAATATTTTTAACTTACTTGTCATTAGAAATAAGTTCAGCTGACCATGAGTTGAAGATTCCAGTAATATCCCATAGTGAGACCCGGATCTTTCAGTTTAAGAAGACTTGATTTTCAGAAGCTATTAAGGTTTCAATGAAGCTTGAGGTTTACGAGCGAGTTAGGTAGACTGAGTAGCCATTTGCTTTCGAAAGAGGACATTGTCGTCAAGGAAACTTTGAAGGTAATAAAATCAGACAACTCCTAAAAATTTTATAGTATGGGAAAAAAGGGTTTTACGCGTTTCGACGGAAAATTGTCGTGATGGAGTTTCTCAAGTGAAAGTTCAAGTTTAATTACGAGCCAATAGATAAGAAACATTCGCTCTGTTTATGGGAAACGTTCGCCATATTATCGCAAACTAGCTCATAAATCAAAACATGATTACACCTTTTTACTTAGTCTATGTTAGGAGATGTGTACAATCGTTCACGACTAAAATGAACAATTCATGGCGCATCAGGTATTTCACCATCTTTAGGCGCAACTCGTTCACGGCCACAAAAATGAAATCATTTTACTCCGTGAGATTCAAATGAACGCTTTGTCTGATCTTATTTCGCACATGAAAAATTTTAATTTTAGGTCAAGATTTTTCCCCAAGATTCGCCAAAAATTTCAAAAATCCCATCCGTATCATTCAGAAATTTAAATTCCACTGGATTTGCTCGATCACTTTTGGTGGAAGAGATCTCAAGAGGTCTTGAAAAGAATCCCTGAGAAATTTCATTCGATCGTAGAGCCTTAGTAATCTTCTGAAGCAAATCTAAGAAACATTTTAATTTGGGCGAAAGTAAACCTTAGAGCATTTTCCAATAACGCAGCTCACATGGTATTCTTTAGATCGCTCAAATCTAACTGAATTATGTTACAGTGCAGAGTAGTGGCATTTGTGCGCCATCAAAATCCAATTTCTCAGAACTCTTGAGGTGAGGTATGAAGCTACAAGAAATTTAAACAACAAAGACGTAGGGATGAAATGATGAAAGCACAGTAGACGTGAAGAAAAATATAAATGGTATTTACCCATAAAATGCAATTATATGATAAAATGGTGCAAAGTTAATTTATTTTACTATTACGCAATTGGGTTTTCTATGTTTTGCGCTGATCTCCTAGCAGTACATCCTGACACAGAATTTCATTAAGATCTTTCATATGTTTGAGAAGGTCCTGCCGTTGGCTGTAAAACTCACGCTTTAGAATGTTTACAGCCCGTTTTCTTTAGTGTTAAAGTCTGTTGATAGAATTGAACTACATAGGGAAATGTAAACTGTGTTCTGCTAGGACCTTGAAGGTAACTCGCGCAAGATCCTCTTAATCATTTTTATTTAAGATCAAGCTATTCATTTCCAGGTTTAATCCGCGGAAAAAATTCAGTTCCAACGGCTCAGAACGAATTTCATGCATCAGGTTGTCTCACATGAAATGACGCACTTGAAAATGAAAGAATAGTTGTTGTGATGTGTTTATATTGATTAAATTATGATACTTACTTTTCTATGACCTTCGCCAAACGTTTTTCCAAAATTTAAATTCCGTTTTCAAAGAATTTGTTATCTTTTCCACGAATAAACTGGTCTAATGCTTCAAGTGTATATTATTGAAAATGTACAGGGTGTCCATAAAATCTCTTTACCATTTAAAAAATTTATTACCAATTCAATTGATAGAATACAGTATTTAGATTTGTCCCATTGGATTCAGAGTTTACTAAAGTTTTTTGCTTTCTTTAAAAGACTTCTGCATGGGTAACATTAGTTGCACGAAACACATCAAGACGGTGCTCAATTTCTCGCCATGTTCGCCGTTGCATAGCCTCATCAATTGGTTCATTTGTATTCAACAAGACATCAACTATGTACTGTAATTGTATACCTTGACCTGTTAACTGAATATGTGGCACCACAACTGAATGACCTTCAACCAACCATCATTTTTCAGCAAGATGGTGCACTACCACATTGGGGACTGAATGTTCGTGGGTTCTTCAATGAAACATTTCTAGGCCTGTGGATTGTAAAGGATGGGCCAATTCCTTGGCCTCCACGTTCGCCAGAAATCGCTCCCCTGGACTTCTTTCTATGGGGCTATGTTAAGAATATCGTATTTATTGATTTTCGTTCCGGGAAACATAATCTACATAAAAACAGAATAATCACGGAGGGTAAAAACATCATTCATGAAGTCTTCTTCATAAAAAAATAGAGCTTTCAAGTAAAAACTATACACATCTTCAGTATCTGGAACAACAAGAAACATTCACAAATTATAGCAGCAGGATATATAAACACTGAAAAGTAATACAAGATGAAATGGGAGTCCTAATTTAAAATATACAGAGGTGCAAACGAATCTGCTTCATTTAACGTAGGCCTAGTATGGTAAATGAGTGTACTTTCTAACAAACGAATATCTAGTTTATTGCTATGGCCTATAATTTCGAAACAATTTTCAGTGATTGGGTGGTCAGCTGCATGCGAGTGGTCTCTTATACTGCTGTGCAAAGTGTTGGTGGTAGCTCTCTCAGTACGTACTGACACCCCTCTATGCTCTGCTATGCGCGTCACCAAGTGGCGAGTCGTCTCCCCACAATATGTAGCATTACACTGGCCACACTTATATTTATAGACGACGCAACTCTGCAGGAACTTAGGCATCCCATCAGCAAATCGGAAAAAACTGCCAACACTGAACCTATTGCGAAAAATTAATCTAGGTTTTATTTGTGGGTAATATTTAGTGATAAGTGTTTTTATTTCGTTGTTTACATAGCTATTGGTAAACATGGACGTATATGGTGAAGACACGTACAAAATTTTTTTCGGCACATCAAAATTAGCCATCTTTCGCACGCGGTGAGAGTCAATTGTCCTACAAAAAAAATTTTCAATTAAAAAAAAGGGAAATGAATTTTTGCAAAAATATGAACGTTAAAATTCTAGCTATGTTAAAAAAGAGTCATACGTCGAACAAATTTTAAAGGCTCTATCTACAAGGCAAGAAATAAGATTGCACTTGTTGAAGTTAAAATTAATTACACCATAATATTTCATTCCTAAGCCAGTGTTCGTTAATTTATGATATACGGCAGTTTTGAACGAGTTAGCTGTTTTTTCTATGCAGACGTCTAAGAAACTGAGTGTATTAAGTTTTTCGTTCTCATGCGTGAATTTAATTGAGGGATGTTTATGATTCAAGTAGTCTAAGAATAAAGCAATGTGACTAACATCCCTAAATAAAACAAAAGTATCGTCAACATATCTCCGATAGAACACAGGCTTAAACAATCTTGGACACTCGTTCAACCAAACCTGTCCATGATGAGGTAGAAATATATTAGCCAAAGTGGGTGAAACGCAATCCCCCATTGGGGCACCATCCCATTGTGAATATAAGTTGCCGTCAAACAAAAATAGATTATCTTTCGTGCATAATTCCAACAGTTTCTTGAAACTCTGTCTGTCAAAACCACTGAATCTGCCCTTGTTGGTAAATAGTTTTGACAAAAGTATTTCAATTGTCTCATTCACAGGAATATTTGTGAAAAGGGATACAACGTCAAAACTTGCCATGACATAGTTCTTATTCGGCATTGAGCAAATTTCACGTACAAATGAAAAAGAGTCTTCAATAGTATAGCAGTTATTTGAAATCGGAGTCAAAAGAGAGACTAAAAATTTCGATAATATGTAGTTAGATGTGCCAATGGTTGATAAAATCGGTCTTAGAGGGAAGTCCCTCGTGTGGATTTTAGGCAAACCGTACATGATCCCAAATTTACAACCAGATTTTTTCAGCATCTTTTTCAAATCTTCTGAAATAATGCCCTTCGAGTAAATATTGTCAATAAATCTATTTACTCTATCTTCTATTTTGAACAAAGCCTGTTTTATGCGCTCTTCTCATTTATTTAAGAATATCGTGTATCGAACATAGAGACAGGAAATTACCGACCTAAAGCAAAGGATTACTGATGCCATTGCCACAATTGATGAGGCTATGATACAGCGGACAAGGCAAGAAATCGAGTACCGTCATGTTGTGTTCGGTGAAAGTAATGGTGCACATGTAGAAGTTTATTTAATGAGTTACAATAAACTTTATTAAACATTGAAAACAATAAAACAAATCTGAATAAAATATTCTATCAATTGCAGTGGGAGAGACATCAGCAAAATTGGGACGATGTGGCAAAATTTCATAATTCAGACTTTACAGCTTGTCGACTATATCTCTAAAGTGTGGGGGTTGTGCATTATCTTACCTACGACACGAATTCGGTAGCGAGAGAACTAAGACTCCTCTTCTCTTGCAAATTTTTCCCTAACACCTACATCGCTTAAAAGGAAGATGAAGACAATGTGTGTTTTAAAGTGACACTGCTATCAAATAATTTGAAGTTTGAACGCCACGAGCAGCTTTTAAATCAGCCTTTTCAGTGGTCTACCTCTTCATTTCCATCTGGGGAGAAATTTTTACCAAATTAAACAGAAAATTTGATGCTCATCTATCCTGGGAGAGCTTTTTTGAGTTGCCTGCTAAATTCAGCCACCCACCATTACAGAGGCAAGTTCAAAGCTCTTACTTCAGCTCGCCAAATAAATTAGTTCCTCAGCCTCAACTCCCAGAGCTTCTCAGCCCATCAGACTATCCCTCATCTGAGCTCTTCTCGAGCCGCCGTGTCATTAATTTTGTTCGACGCGTCCTACAATCTGAAGGCTTTCGCTCCTGACGAATCTCTTGCCAGGGATGCGCTCTTTTCATTTATCATCTCATCAGTACCCAGTATGTTCAGTCGAGGTAGATGGAAAAGAATTACTAGTTAAAGTTTCGCCCCCAGAACGTATCAGCACTGGCTTGTTCTCGGCCATTAGCAGTGTTGGGCACGCAACTTTAAAATGTTGCGGCGCAACCGCAACTGCAACACCACAAAAAAAGTTGCGGCGCAACCGCAACAGCAACTTTGAAAAAACCAAAGTTGCGATCGCAACCGCAACTCGCAACCGCAACTTTTTATTTATTAAATATAGTTTTAATTAAATATTGTTCAATTTATTTTACGTATATATTGCTTTGTATAAAACGATATTAAGATATTCAAAATAGTGCTTTGTTTTACTAAAAAAATTAATAAATTAATAGATCAAGTAAATGTGAGGACGATCTTTCAGTATCTTGATATTGAATGAAATATCAAGATACTGAAAGAAACGTTTCATTTGTAAATATAGCATGAACAATAAAATGAATTTCATTTTCTAATGAAATTGTGGGAAAGGTACCGAGCTAGAAGCTATGTTTTCGTAGGAGTTCCGCATATATGGCAAAAAAATTAGAAAACAGAAAAGTGCAGAACATTTGTACAGCCTATATGACGGATAAAAAAATCATAAAAAATCATGTTAACATTTCAAAATGTTAACATTTCAAAATGTTAACATTTCAAAATGTTAACATTTCAAAATGCTAACATTTCAAAATGTTGACATTTCAAAATTTTAATCTAAAAGCCGAGCACGTCGTGGTCTCAAAATTTCTTTGCCTAAGGAGAAAAGTCGTTCGACCGCAGCGCTCAATGGTATTGGCGTGTTAAATTGGATGAACGAAACGACAAATTCACTTTAAGGTTATATAATGAGTTACATAAAATATACTTATACACTGTCAGCAAAGTGTATGTGTATCACTGTATCGCCTAGTGCTAATAATAAATAGTTGCCAGATGGGTTGTACCCTGTGCTCTTCAGTTTCAAACTGGTACGAAACGCGTGTTAAACTGTATTGAAGTTATTTTTGAAATTAAATTACCATCGTGATGTTGCGGTTGCGAGTTGCGGCCTGACACGTCGAAAATTGTTGCGATCGCAACAGATTCGCAACTTTCCGAAAATTGTTGCTGCGCAACCGCAACCGCAGCAGAAAAAGATGCGATCGCAATTGCGGCCGCAACTTGTTGCGGCGCAAATGCCCAACACTGGCCATTAGTTATGTTGCATTTATGCAGAACGTTTTTTAATCTCTTTAAAGTATTGCAAATCACTCTCAAATTTTCAGCTTCCAGCCCCGTGGGGATTTTGATTACGTGTGTGGTTTGATTTTAGATCGGCGATGATAAAGGGTGATGAATAATTTTTAGTTTAAGCCGGTTCTTAACGCTACATGCAATAATAACGTGCACAAGGGGGTTGTAGTATACCGGACATTCAAAATTGAAATTATCAACCTTTAGTGTAAAGCTATTAAAACCTATCCACCCTCAACAAGGCTCACAGTACCAAACTGGCTGAGCATAAAATACTGTGTTCGGAGAGAATTGAACCTTAAAGATGTTCGTTCTAGATACCGGCCTTGTGCTTCGCAGTCAGAATGAGGCCAGTTTTGATTCAACTGCATATGAAGCACAGGGACATATTGCCTTCACATATTAGTTACGCAAGTATTGTTTTGCTTGGTAATAAACTCCAATTGAATCATTTTTAGCTAGGAAATATTTGAAGGAAGTTTATCAAAATGAAAATGCTTGTGACGACAAATTATTGAATCATCCTAATGCTGTTTGTTGATATGATATTTTTTGGCTAAATTTCTGATCGAACCGTATTCATTTACTATTTCAATGAGGACACAGTTGGACGTAAGTTTTTACCAAACCATGATTTTTCAAGGGTTTCAAGTTAGTTTGTAGGTTTCTTTTGTTCAACTATTGATACCAGTAGTGCAGTGTAGTGTTTTGAATTCATTGTTTTTTTACTTTCGGATTGGTATCACCGGGTAAAATCAATGGATTTATTGGAAACTTACGGAGCGTTTATAAAATAATGAATTTAATAATTCCTCTGAATACTTAGCACGCACACCATAATAAAAACAATTAATGTAAAATATTGTAAGCAAGGCTGGATAAAATTACAATTGGTTCCTTCCGTATTTTTAAAAAGAGATCTAACGCAATGAACCCGTCATTCAATGCAAGCATTTTTGAAAATTGAATGATAGTTTAAATTGAGTGTTTCACACAACGAGGAATCATCAGATAAAAATTCGCAAAGAACGGATAACGTGATAAGTTATACAAACTTGTAATTCTAAAATTATAAATGAAATACTGACGTCTTCACAGAGGATGTGCTTGTTGAGTATCATCGCCCTTATAGGGCTTCCGTTGAAAATTATGAAGAGCTTGCATAATTCGGTGGTCATCGAGGCTGGAACCTGAGCCTAAAGAAAGGAAGTGGAGCAATTTTAGAGGAAGAATAAGTTTTTCATCTTTAGGTCGGATGAATGAGTGAGTAACAATAGCAAGAGGAAGACTGGTCCGGAATCTTTTACCTACAAACTCTGCAGCGCTAGCATACAGTGCTCATGTGGTAGAGACTACGCATTCAGACGCACACGAAAAACAACTACATTTTGTAAATTATTGAAGAGGACTTGCCTTTCAAGAGTTTATCTACAGTGGGGGTCACAATGATACAACACGTTGATTAAATCGCCAGAGTTTACATTTCTAATCCACGTCGAATTACTAAAATTGAACTATATATAAACATTGGTATTAAAAGGTTAATAATATAACTAACACCCACAAATATTTAATAGAAAAAATATATAGGAACATGTTTAATCAATACGTGAACGAAAGCTTACAATACCCGACCTTATTCTCGATATTATCCATTAAAATGGTTGTAGAATTATTCCAGAATGTTTTAATATATTCTATTTGGCAACCGAACTTTCATCAGCATTCATCTCCAATAACGTGTCATTGGTACAGCAGCTCTTCTTCTTAAAGGTCGTAAGCATTGGTAAGAATAAGGACATCGGCCAAGACCTTTACGAACGTATTGGGGAGCTGTATAATGAAGGTTTGGGATATAGGAAGATATATCCCAATGTGCACAACTGCGTGTTCCTATTTGGCTGGAACCATAATACGTAAGTGAAAATGCTGGAAAACGACTCTCAGCAAGCCTTGAACTGGCCGTCCACGAAAGATTAACGACCGTACTGTTTGAAAATTGGCCCGAATAGTATTGCAGAGGCCTCAAACTCCTCGTGAAGAATTGAAGGATGATCTCAAGGCATCTGGGATGGAAGCCAGCAAACACATGGTCAGTAGAGCACTATACCGTAAAAGTCTTCACTCCCGCACCCTTCGTAGGAGACATCTTCTCCAGGAACGTCACATCAAGACCAAGCGGAAGTATGCCAACAACCATTTGAACATGCCAGCGGCGTTTTGAAACTCAGTGCTGTGGTCAGATGAAACCAAAATCGAACTATTTGGGATAAACAGCACAAACCATGTTTGGAGGCAACAAAACGAAAAGTATAAACTCAAGTGCACCTTAGCCACTGTTAAGTTTGGAGGTAGTTCAATCATGGTGTGAGAATGTTTCAGCTCATCAGGGGTTGGTAAACTTCACATCATTGAAGGAACATCTCAATATCATTTTCATAAACGGCAAAAAATATTGAAAGATGAAAGAGCAGTTCCTAACTTTAGCTCGTTTGTTAAAATTGAAACGTGGATGAACCTTCCAATAAGACAATGATCCAAAGCATACTGCAAACGAAACCAAGGAATGGTTGAGGATGAAGAAGATAAACATTTTAGAAGGACCAAGTCAATCCCCGGACATGAATCCGATCGAAAACTTGTGGAAGGAATTGAAATTGAAGATTCAGAAGAGAGGCCCTAATAACATGATTGAACTCGAAGAAATTTGCGTGGACGAGTGCAATAAGATAAACTTGTAAAAAAGCTGATCGTGAACTACTCTAAACTTCCCGAAGTCATAATGAATAATAACAGCTATGCAGCGAAGTATTAATGTATTTACATCTTGAAATGTGTTGGAAACTTTTGTTCACTTATTTATTATTCATGTTCCAATATATTTTTTCTATTAAACATTTGTGAGTTTTAGGCACATTATCCGCTTATGTGCACTTTTGTTCATTTATAGTCCAATTTTTTGTAGTTGTGCGTATTTTAGAAATGTGGAATCTGTCGATTTTATAAACGTGTTGTATTATTTTGCCCCCCACTATAAATGCGTTTACAGTTTGATTTTCAATGTATACGCTTAATTTACTTTTTATGGCAATAGAAAGAGATTTTTTTGATGACACAAATAAACTCGAAAGACATGCTTTCTGCAGTCATATGCCAACAGCGTTGCGCACAGCTTGCGTCTGAATACGCTCGATTTGTCACAATAGCGTTGCGTGTTCTTATTGCAAAGCATACCAGAAAGAGTAAATGCTTTGTTTTCTATTTTTGTACGTCATGTTTATTTTTGAACTTGATACATTTTCGAGATCTAGTTTCAGTTTGACTTAACTTTTCTACCCAACAGTGAATCTCGCTGGAACATTCTCAAGTTAATATAGTTTTCTTAGTTCACATGAAATTGCATGTTCACCGGTCAATATCTTCAGAAGTCCTCTTCCACAAATTTAATATCGTGTCGCATCCCGGAATACAAGCTTGAAATCGTGTTATTTTCCGCTTGATTCTCTCGAGACTAGCTCGCAAATTGACTGCAATTCTTTTCTACAGATAATTCTGCAGAATGTACCTCCCGTCGACTTGTTTAATTTCTCTAGCTCCGCCAATCATGATGAAGCTCACTTTCATTCTCCCCATGCCTCCTGATCTCACTTAAGACCTAGCTTTTCTATTTACGCTTATCGAATTTAAAAATGCTGCGTGTCACTCTTACACTTCTGAAACTAGATGATGGGGCTTATTGGCTTTTCAAGACACCTGGTAGTCTTATAACAACTCATGTGCAGTTTTCATTTACAATCGCTAACAACTAACTCCTGAATCCCATGATGACTTCATAAGCTCGTTACATATTTTCTTCGCACTTCCAATACAAGCGGCGGCTATTTCGACGTCTCGATGAAAGCCATGAAAATTTTTCTCTTTTACAGTCGGCCCTGTAAAGTGCAACGCAACGCGCGCCTGTGCTAGCGAATAGTTCTCCATTCCCTGGCCATAGAATTGCAACTGGAGACAGAATTTCATAAGCATTTATAGATCATTGATGCGTCTATTTAGTGTCTCATTGTTTACCTATTTAATGGCAGCCGATGTTTGTTCCAATTGAGTCGTCAGTTATTCTTAATAAATCAATTCGATTGATACAAACTTGAAAATTATATTTTCATAACGCTTAATGTAGTTCATTTCTCTTAGGTTTCAGCACCATTTACATACCGGATATTTCTAGCATAGAGTAACTCGTTTGCGTTTTCGGTGATTTTGCTGTAAGTGTTCTTTTGTCGTTGAAAATTGAAATCTCAGTTGACTACAGCTCAAATGCAACAAATTATCGATTTACTCATCGCAAAGCACGCACCTTTTCAAAATAAAGTGGATGTGGCATCACTTCGAAGGCTATCACCACCTGATTGCCCTCAGTCACTTACCCTATTAAAAATCGAGGACGTGTCGCCGATGTGTTATGGCCGAGCAAGAGAGAACCTAAGGGACGTATCATCGGTAAAT
>JACJUY010011438.1:7929-25427 GCA_014220935.1 Platorchestia sp. MABIK
AACAGGATAGAAATATTTTCGAGTTCCTAGGTACGTTTTTCAACTATACTACTAAGAATACATAACAAACCGTAGCTACCGCGCAAACGTAGTCAACTTGACTTTAAGGACATGCTGATATAATACGGAAAAGTATGTGGGTAATGGGAAGTTGAATGACAGCTTACTTTCTGCCAAAAAAATAATGTTATCGAAACAGATAGTAAATTATGCTGAACAAAAGAAACGGGAACAGAGTTTCTGTTTGTAAACCGGATAGAGGGAAAATTTTGCCTAATATTTTCAAAGCTCTACAGAAACAAAAAAACAATGAAGCTTCAAGAGCAACTACAAAATAGGTGCAAAAGAAGAGTATCTAAGTTGCTTCGTTAGAGAATTTACCACCAGTTTCCAATCTGACACAAATTTCACTCCCACTGCTAGTTCACATTCGTTACACCATGAGGAACGAGTACTGAAATGGAGACCTTTGGGTAGAAACAACTAAACTCTTCGCTGCTTCTTCTACTTTTTTCCGTAGTTGACTCCCTTGGAGGAGAAATCAGGTGGCCGCATGAAATCCGTCATTGAATCGATAAAATTACCTGGGGAAAGATATTTTCATTTTGTTAAATTAAAGTTTTTTCACTAACACAGTTCTCGAAAAATTTCACGACGACAGTATATGGACAGATCAAATGCTACATAATCTTGCGAGTCAGGTACGTCAATATCACCAAGGTAGAAATAAGTCCCATTCAGTCGTATCTGAGTTTAATATTTTTTGTAAACTTACTTGAAGAAGAACTGACGAATGAAAAGAGTATTTAGTTATGCTATGACACGCTATAGCTACTTTATTTCTCTTTTAATTTGACACGTTAAAGGAGTTTCTGTACTCTTCATCTCTTGTATTTGTTTTCATTGGATTCAATTGTAAACTTGAAAATTTCTTACCTCTTAGTTATTCATTTAATTTTTATTGAAGTGAACAATAATTATTGAACGTAGTCGATCTCTAAAAACGCGACTTTCAAAAGTCGACCTTTATGATAACACCACAAGTTAACTGTGTGTGTGTGTGTGTGTCCATTCGAACGATTAAGTAATTCAATCGAGCCCATGGAATTATTCTTCCTGCGTAGTGTAAATTATTGCTGAAATCAGACGAGGGACCAATGGGAATTAGAAAAAAATAGATCCAGTAACAATTTATCCATGGAAATTAAATTTCAAATGGTATTCAGCTTTTTAAGTTGAATATGAATAACTCGAAAACTCGCTTCGCCATCGAAAGTCAAATATTATTCCCATGATGTTAACTGTACAGATCTTAATTAGTTTTATCAATGTTCAAAGATGCTGAAACTGCCTCTGCGATTCGAGTATTAACCATTGAACCAGTCGACCGCAGTAGAGACGACTTGTATGGTTTCGAAATGTTGACTTTAATATAATTATGTTCTAAAAAAAATCCGCTGGAGCAATGTATTCGTGTTGCTGTCAGAGTTGGCAAAAGAACATTTCTTTTACCAGTGTTTGGTGTATCATCAAAAGCCAAAATTTAGGTAAGTGACACATTAATTTCACGGGAAACCAAGCACGCATGTAAATCTATTTTCGTGAATAAACCAACCATTGAACATGAACTATCATTGGGAATGAGCCTTTCATCCGAAGTAAACCTATCAACAATCATAAACTAGCTATTTGTCATAGGCCTATCAATTGCTTAAGACCATCATCGGACATGAACCTGTCATCGGGTATAAACCAATCAATGATTTTAAACCTATCATCGGGCGAAATCCTATCATCGGGTATAAAACTATTAAAGATCATGAATCGATCATTTGTTATATAGCCATCGGAAACGTAGAAAATAAAGTTAACATCGAGCTGATACATGTATATCATGGGCCATAAATCAAACATAAAATGACTACCATAAAGCTGTTGCCCGCATGTTGTGGGTTTTTGGGGAAACTTGTCATTTAATTAAGTTCTGTCGAAGTTCTTAGTCCGGAAGTCAGTCGAAGCAAGCATTAGCTCTGGTTTGGCTTCCTTATTGGCGAACTAATATTGTACTTCTGGCTTCAAAATAATTAATGCCCTTCGACAATCCTCAATACGGTTTCTCGTGTCTTGATTTTTTTAGATTCAATTAGAAAATCAGGGCGATCTAATATGTAGAAACCACACATTTTTGAATTAGGACTCCATCAAAACCCCTCATAATTAAAAATCATGCTATAATGCTTCAAATATTGTGAGCAGTTAAGCATTCAGCAGTATTGATTATCAAAGCCATACATTTCTTCGTTTCCAACAGGCTTGAGCTTGACAACCATTACGTTTAGTTTGAAGCGCTTTTCTCCATGACAAAGATCTCAGGAGATTTGACCAAGAACAAAATGTAATCCGGAATAGAAGCCGACAAAACAAGCATTCCATCTTTTCTGGTTCGATTCCTTTCAAGATTACGGAGTGGCTCTATAGACGAACGATACGTTCCTTGTCAATGGAGATGAAATTTGTTGGAAAATAAGCGATGACTTTCCAGAGAAGTGAGGTACTGCTTCTTGTTATCGGATCTATGGTTATCGGATCTACTAGGAGAAAATGGGATTTAAGAATGACAAAAAAAAAATCCATGAACAATTGTCAAGTCTTTTTTTCAGCGAGCTTTTAAAATCTATGATTTTTTATGAATTGTATTACAGAAAAATCTGAAGTTTCATGAATCAATTCTAGAAGCATTTTTTATCCCGAAGATTGAAAGGAAAGACACGCGCCGCTCAAAACAACACTCAATATAAAGTTTTAATTTCGAAACAAAAATTCTCACTCAAAAGTTAACTCGTATTTTGTACGAACATTCATGTAAAAAAGTGTTCGGGCGCACTTTCGGTCTGACATTACATACTCAATAAGTCATTCGCTAACACAAATCACACATTTTTTTGAGGCTATGAAATCTCCCAAATGATAATACAAGTAAGGAGAAAATATCAAAATGTGCAGTTGTCTCATGTGACCATTTTTCAGTTTTTTGAAAAATTAAAGCCTTCACATTTTCTACAAACGTGCTGCCTCACAAGCCAAGCTAATTCAAATTCACTGTTTGATACATTAAACGTTTTGAAATGACGGTTACGCATATTAATATTTTCTTGAATTGAGTTGAACATCTTACTAACTAGGGTGTTGCTGTCAGAGTTGGCAAAATAACATTACTTTTATCAATGTCTGGTGTATAGGGAAAAGACAAAATTCACCTAAGTGACACCTTAATTTCAGGGGAAACCAAGGACATATATAAATCTATTTTCGTGAATATACCGACCATCAACAGGAACCTATCATTGGGAATAAGCCTTTCATCCGAAATAAACCTATCAACAGTCAAAACGATATATCAAATTAAAAAAATGCATAAACTTCGTAATTTAAGCTAAAGATATTTACTACTAAATGATTCGTAGCTTAAAGCCTTTAATGAGGTAATTTGTACGCGAGACTGATTCAAAATTATTAATCTCACAGTCCAAAACTGAATTGTGACCTTGTCAAGCTGGAATGTAGGCTGTATAACAGCAACGATCGGTGTGTTAATTGCCAATCTGAATGAAAGCTTCGGGTTTTTTTTTTCAACTACTGTAACAAAAAGATTATTTCTATCATTCTGTTGACTTCATTTACACACGTCTTTATAATAAATAAAAATTTCATTAAACTTCACATGTTGTGCAACACTCTACTCAATTTTTTCACAAACATGCAAAGTGTTTTCTCCATTAACAACAGATTTGTCATGAAAATTAGACGTTTAAAATTAGAAACTTAAACGATCGGTGATACTAAGTTAATCGAGGGTTATTGATTTATAACGAAAACTAAACAAGTAAATGGATGAACAGGGCAAAGTTTGTCATTCAGTATATTCAACTAGGAGAGCAAATATTCAACTAGGCGAGCAAAAGTTAATTCTATTTCGTTCAATCCGCACCTGTAAGAACTAATTTTAAAAATTTAGATGATTGAAATCTTTAATTCTGTACAGATCTTGCAAGCGAAAACTCGTATGAAGCCCACACAAAGGTATCATCGAAAATATAAAATATTGAATAAGCTATTAATGTGGTGTAAGTAATCCGAATCAATTAATCTTGAGCTATCCAACTCCCACAAAATCTCCCACTGGAAATATTCAATTTCAAAGACACTGCGTTAAGGATAGCAATTTAAAAAAAAAACGACTGACCTTATTTCATTAAATGGGTCCTGACACCTTGAAACATTCAAAACTTGTAATCAGAGACAGCAGAGAGATATTATCAAGCTAAAACTTTATGAAAAATAATTTTTGAGTGACTTCACGCGATAAAAGAACCATGCCGCCATGTAATATTCAAATGTTACCAGTGATAGTAATAACAAGCAATTATGCTAGAAATATAGGAAAGAACATTTCCGACAGACCTCGTTGGATGAAAGAAGTCCTGACACCGTGTAGCAGTCAAATATTTGTAACCCGTGCCAGCAATGTGACTCAATCAAGCGCAGCCCGGCTATGTCCTTTGCTCTCGGTCTTTGTCATGTTTGCTTCTGCTCCCTGGAGGAATCCATGAGCTCCCGGAATGGCAGATGGCAGTCTCGTGGTGCAGATCCTGAGAATATTGACGACGAAGGCAACACACCAGGACAAATCAAGAGATGGGATCCGTTTCTCAAATCTTACCTGAAAAATAGACGCACAACCTTTAAGAGCTGATTTTCATCGGCAACACTCGAACATATTGAACATCACTTTACCAGTTTTATCAATGACATCTGCCGTATGAATTCGGCATAACAATCCCATTACAACAAATGTTTTTAGGAACAAAACAATTGTTTTGATGAACGTCTATCAGTTCATAAGAAAAGGATAATAATTTAAGAAACAGAAAATTAGATCCTAGGCCAATAAATAGTTAAAGCTGTCCTTTTACGTCAATTTGGGGTCTTTGTGCTGTATGTTTTCTTCTTCAAGTTTAATAATCAACTGTTATTTTCTTATTATAAATGTGGCCTCCATGAGGAAGATAGCTTGCGAGCAACGTTTCTCGGACACAGCTTCATCTTCGAAATATGAAGGTATTTCTGTATGATTTAGAATAGTTCTTTTCTTGGGCGCTGCATTTCATGAATACAAAGGTATTTTAAATAATTAACACCATCTCCCTTCCGTGGAATTAATTATTCATTTTCTCAATAATATTTGACACGTTTTACGTCGAGGCTCTGTTGTCAGCCTAGTTTCTCGCAATTAATTACACGAAGAGTCTGACAATAGAAGAAGTCGAGCACGCAGCTTTTAATCATCGATGGCTTGTTCCGCATGCAATGCATACTTCCATGCAAGCAGTTCCTGCGGGCAGTTTTGTGTTCAACAAAATTGTTCTTATGATGATGAAAAACCCGTAAATAGTACATAAGTGTTTAACTAGACATTAATAATCATCATCACCATCATCGTGCTCAATTTGTTTTTGCAGCATATCTTGCTGATAAATCATTTAATAACTCGAGCTTCATTTTGCGCCATCTAATTCATATTGATAAGTGTACAATTTTGATCTTAGAGTGAGAAGGCGACAAATGTTCTCTGAACACATTCTTTTTTGGAAAGAAAAAAATTATAGTTTTCCGATGTATTGCTCCTAAGCTTTCGTGTTGTGAAACGAACTACTTGAGTTATGTTTTAATGCATTTTAGAATTCACAAATTTTTGCGAACTTTGAGTCTTCACAAGTGCTTGAGATTATGGCCCTGGATGAAAGTTGTAATTTTTCGAATGTAAGCACGTTTGAGTTATCTACTCTACACTAAAATTTACCTCTAAGTATGCATGTTAATGTTGAATTTATGAAAATATTACAATTCCTTACCATATTCACCACAATGGGAAATTTATCGCATGATTAGCGCACAAAGCAACATTTTTATCGTGACCCTGCTCAACAGATTCTGCGATAATATCAGTGTGAATCATTAGGACTATTTGATAGTTATCTCAGAATAATATAACATCACTCATTCCGAGGTCAACATAATTATGAGCTCTTTCAAAGAATTAGATGCTTCAATAACGTCGTCTTACAATACCTGGTTGAGACTACCTACATTAATTATTAATTTTTTTTACCTAGCTTCTATTTAAGGCTTCCTAGTTGCATATATGATTTCTTAATTGAACACTTTTTTTCATTTCCGTTCGATTTTACTATTCTTAATGACCTTCAAAAAATCCTGAAATCTTAAATGAGAAAACTCAGAATTATTACTCCATTTAGCTGAAACTGAAATCGATAAGCCTTATTTTCAGCCATATCAATATGATTGAATGAACCTTTTGAAATGAATCTTATTCTAGTAAATGCAAATACGTTACAAAATAACAAGTTTCTCCGCTCTTTAATTTCTTTAATCAAGGTGCGTGTTGCACTGTTGAAACCATTTTGTGTTGAAAAAGTGATGGTAATGATGGATCAGTTCGTTCTCTAAATATGCTTGAATCTTTGATGATCATATTTGATTTCAATCCTGATTTTTCGGTAATTAATAACAGTTTACCAAATTTCAAGTGAAAAATATATTTTAAATTCCTATAAGCTTTATGTCATTAAATATTATATCGATACACCAGGAAAACATTTTACGCACGAAACGATTTTTCCCCAGGGCCAGATAGTGAGGAATTTTTAAATTGATTAATTAACTCATGGCCATTTTTGCACTGAAAATTTATTTGCACTTTCCTTCGCAAACCTGCATGCAATGCTAGTTATTCTACACTGTTTGACTGTAAAGGCATTTAATTATTTTGCGAACTAAAAAGTGTTATAATTTTTTCTTGAATTCAATGTCTCATTGTCCGTAAGCTTAAAACTGACACTCTCGAAGTCCGGGTGAAAAGAATCATCAGAGAAACTAATTTCAGCCCATGCAACCCCCCATCCATCACCTTCCAAAAAAACTGTCAGTAATTTAATGATTTTTCATCAAACATAAAAAATAATGCAACTTTTCATGATGCAACATTGGTTTATCACCCGAAATATGAGCAAAGAAACTTGCAAAGTAACAAATGTAAATGTTCAGTTTAACCTTAAAACACTCGATTTTTTTTGTCTCATGGTCATGACATTAGCCAATGAGCGGTCAAACAAATATCGTTTTTTTCGTGTTTTTGTTAAATCACGATGAAATGTCACAGCAGAATTTACAATTATCCTAGGTCCGATGTTTGAATGGAATCATTTCAACGCAGGATTTCCGTCGTTATTAAGCATTACGCTCCCTTGATACAAAGCGTACTCTTCACAGCGCAAGGACTAAAATGAAAATAGAGAAGAACCAACAGATTTGAAATTTATTCCGTTGTTTCTACATTTCTGAGCCAAGTATTGGGTGAGCAAAAAAACAACCTTGGATAGACATTACGTGAATATTCCTTTAAATGCCGTGCTGTTACCTGTCAGAATTCCTCGTATGCTCCAGTCATGGCGCAATTTGGAGTTTTTGTTTAAAATTTTACAGGGTAGGATGGCTGATTTTTGGCGGCTCAAACGATCACTGCAGATGAAATGAACCCATAACCCTTAAAAGTCTTTACTCTGGGCTCAGCGGCCCAGCACATTGGTTTCCCAAAATCTTTCGGATTACTTTAATTGCCTGAAACAAGTGCTAGAAACCGCTTACGAAAACGATGCAGATTAACAATAATTTTGGGGGTACAAATATCAGAATTGTGTCCATACCACTTACTAATGCTTTATTAATCCGTTTCACTTTATCGGTAATAATTACCGTCTGGATTCATGACTCGGCCAAAATTGCAGAGAGAGCTTCGGTTATATGCACACGATTATTTTTGTTCTCCAGAATCATAACTTTCAGATAGGTAACAAATCGAGTGGAAATTTCGTGGAAATTTCGAAGTATGTGGTTCCAACAAATACATACTCTAATAAGTGGTTGCTAGATGTCCAGTTGTTGGTTGAGTTCAATCATGACCGGCAATTCGATTACAATTAAAAAAGAACGGATTCCCACGACTACATGGAGAGGTCGAATGAAATCCTCAAGTGTTTGACGTCAAATTTTGGGCTTGGCCAGCCAATTCAATTCCTGAGTAACAATGACCCTAAACAAGCCACTAAATTTTTGATTGCAGGTTTCTGGAATATTGAAGTTTCCTGTTTCCAGGATTTTTGGTAAGTCTTGAATTGAATTTGCACCTAAATTTATGACACAAGTTATAAGTCAGAATACATATTCACGATTTGAAAGCCGTGAAAAAATTTGATGAAGTTGTCTTTTGAACATATAATGTTACCGCTTTATCTACTTTTGAAAATTTCATTCAGATGTATTGAGTTTGAAGAAACATATTAAAAGCCAAGGCGTACCTTCAGTCTTTATCGAGTTTCTCATTTTAACAGGATGACTTTTTTCTCGTCAATTCATTGTTTCGAATTACATTGCGTTTTTTAACTGGTGTACTTAATCATTTCGCCAGGAACATTTTTTGCATTATTTGTCATGTCCTTAATAACACGCAACGAATTTGAAATTATAGGGATATTAAATCATTACAAAATTTTATGACTACTGAACATTGGTGGGGAAGCAAATGCATCCATCGCTTACTGAACACGAGCACAAGATCAGATTTAGTGAGGGATCGTATTCAGTGACGCATTAAACATCACTTAATGAGTAAATAGGTTAAATCTTTTCGGCCTCCTGCGTTACCTTTAATTGGTATTTATGTATAATTCAACAATAGTGTCATGTGTTACGTTGCAGCGGTATTTGTAGATTTGTTAATAATTGTCTTCACACATCGCACTCAGACACTGCATTGAGAGAAGTTTTGCTGCTGCTGGTCAGCAGTGGTAGATCTTAATTGTTTATCTGAAATACTAGTTTTGTAAAAGAAATTAAATGATTTGTAAACTTCATCGTGATGTATTTTGAACGAGAAACTTGAGATGGATACATGTGACTAAAAATCAAGTATTAAATACATATATCAGTATAATACCCGATGTATAAGACAGTTACACAGGTCCATTGTTCAATTCTTTCAAAATTTGTGAACGATTTTCAATGATACCAATTTCTAATCACAAAAATGTTTTTCATGAATACTATGTTCGTAAGAGCTAATTTGAGTTATGCTTAATCTAAAACGTTCTTGTTTGTTATGTGGCATTTAAAATGCCAACATAATACTAGCAAGCATGGTTATTATGTTAAAATGTGTGGTTGGTATAGCATAGTTCCACCACAAAGTTCCTTTTCTGCGCCGGCGGAACTCCGGCAGATAGGATCTACCATCACGCCTTAGACGAACGACTTTTGTTCTCGAGTCTTGCATCGCAGGGAATGAGCTTTTTGCTCCAGAACGCCTGAAACAACGATACTCGCTCTCGGGCTCCTGAGCAATCAATTACGTACCCCTTCCGTGATTGCACATCTGGCTGCTAGAAAATTTGACCGTTGATGAATCGTCAAGACTGGGAATTATGATCGTAAAGCTTTCGTTAATTTCCACTCAAAACTGAAAATGTTAGGTAAAATTAGGCAAATTTTGCGCTTAATGGAGCTCGTTACGCGCGCCAACGACTTGGAGAGATTGAGTGGAACATCGAAGAGCGTTTGAGTGGTCAAAGTGCGGGCTGTTGAACACACAGGGCTTCTACCGTTCCTGGCTCTTAGCAGGCGAACCAAAATTAGTTTGCAGAAATTAGAACATTCGAATAAATGCTGGTCTACTAACTGTGCAGTACTTTTTAATGCCCAGTTTAATTCTTTCACCTGAACATCTAAGATTTTAGCGGCCTATTGTTATTCTGTGCTGAAATTGCAGATACCCCAGCGAAAAGTTAAGCGTGGTAGATGAGTAGAAAATGCTGTGAGTTGACATTAAATTATCATAAAAACCCCTGCGAGTGACATATTAAAAAAAAATCAGAAATTAAGTTGCTTTTATAGACGTGTTCCAACTTCTCCAAACTTGAAGCACTCTCTACGAAAATTTTCGTACCTGCCTCTGCACCAAGGCGCTTCTTGCAATAAAAAAGTAAAACTGATTGCGTGATGCAATTAAGTGAAAGTTCAGGCTGGTCAGTGAAGGGTACTGGTAGTGTCATTTAAAACTGGTCAGTACCAATTATTACATTGGCAGCTCATTTTCCCATCTAAGCTACTAAATAGCTAATCACAGTGGCGGTGTTGAAGATGTATATCGGTGAATCATTACCCTAAGAATTTGTTCACAGACAAAGTTTGTAGCCTATTGCTTGTGATCTACGTAGACAAACTAGTAAAATGATGAACACCGCATTTCAATTTTGACTCATAGTATGAGCAATCAACGATAATCATGGAATTCTATAGAAATGTAGCCATCACATTGAATAGCATACCCACCATTTCTCCAGTTTTTTTCCCTTTTGATGGTGGTTTGTTTATTTCTTCAAAAATGAGATTTTGATGGTTTCCAAGTAAGAAAATATCAGTGAATTAATTTAGGACAGCGCTTACTTCAGAGAATTAACTTCAACGCTGATTTTGTTCTAGTGAATGGAAAAAAAACGGAAATCATCTTGTGAAAGCCCAAGTATTAGAGACGGGGAAGTGCAACAGACCAGCCTGGCCCAATATTTTTCATTGCCTAACTTTCCTTAAGTTATCAGGAACAACTCGATGCAATCAATTTAACGTTGGGAGAAGAACTCTGATAGTTCTTCCGTGATCGTATATTATGACACTTAATTTAAGAACGTATTCACATTTAAACATTGACATTGAACCCTTTTCGACTGAAATACAATGCACTTTTGGTAATTCGTATTATCGAGCTTTATAATTAGACATTAATTAAATTGTAATTGCACTTTGATTTAATATTGAACTCTTTATATTTCGGCATTGCGCTCTTTTTAATTCGAAATTTCACAGTCACTATTATCGGAAATGATTCCCTTTAAAGCGCTAGCAAGAAATCTACTACTACTACTACTATAATCGGAAATTCAGGTTACAATATCAGGAAATTTGTCACGATAATATGGAGTTCAGAGCACGATGCTAAGAAACTTTCACTGACTAGGACGCTGTAAGTAGAAGCAAGGGTGTGGCTGCAGGTGTTACAGTGTGACTCATGCAAGCTGGAGTCACCCTAGCCGAGCTACGGGGACGAAACAGTCATTTATCAGTGATTTCCAATAACTCGAAAGGTCCTGCGTACTGCAGCAGCTAACATGCAGCATAATAGAAGATGCTTTCAGGACATAAGTAAAAGAATTCACAGTACTTCAACCTACGAGAGCAAGATATAGGCGTTATATTGGAGCAACGAAGGGTTGGGAGGTACGTGATTTTAGAAATATTACGCACACACAATAGTCTTTGCACTTGAACAACAAAAATTGGAGCTAAATTAAGGTTTCAGCTGTAATATTTTGCTCTGCATCCATCGGCTGAATCAAACTATGTCAAATGTATTTTTTGCGACGAATAGGCAGCGTTGTAATTCAACAAATGTGTAAGTTAGTGCAGCAATTGTTATCAATTCTTAATTAGTTTCTTAATAAGTAATCGGCATATTTGCGAAGAGGATGCGGGCGTAAGAATTCATTTTTTTTAAACTTATAAATTGTGCTCACAGTAACGTAAAACTATCGTTTGTGAAAGGAAGGTCAAGTTTAGTGATTGGTGATTATTGAGTGGAGATGATTATTCATTATTTAACGTGATTTTCTAGGGTGTAAATTAATAAGCCATGGTCACGTTTAGGTCGGTGAAAAGTAGAAGGAGACTGCAGTATGGGTATCGTCCTCATTCGCAGCAACTTGAGTTGGCGAGACGTTGCGTTGCAGCTACACCAGCGCTGCAGGTCGCGCTGACTATGGGGGACACTTCACACTCCCCATTTCGACTGCTCTTACCTTCATGGCACTACAAGCGGTACATGACCAATGCATCAGCGTTAGAAAGAGTAGAGCAACTAATCTACCCTGGCACCTGCAGTGATAGAAAAATAGGCCGGAAGAGCACGGAATAAAAATTTGATGAAATTGGCAAGCTGTGTTTCCCCAGTAAATCATTCCGAAGTCCAAAATAACTAATACCTACCATGGATGTAAATTGTCCTCACGCCCAGAATATTACATGCTGCAGATGTTATTAAGGGGAGGGTTATCCCAAAAAACTGACAAATTTTAAAAACGTGTTTTTATTCATCAAAAGTACACATACATGTAGTGAACATGTTGTTAAACTTTCATACTCCTTGGGCCACCAGAAGTGTGTCAAAAGTAGAAGGGGCGAGAGAGCGGGGGTTAGGGGGTGAGCAGCGCGCCTATATGCTATTATTTCCGGTCATTTTCATTCATCGAAATATTCCCATCTATGAAATATTCAAATGACCCTTAGGCAAGATCTGACTCCATATTCTATGCTGTCCCAGCTGTCAGTAGCACCCATGGTAGCACCCCAGAACTGACACGGAGAGCTTTTTATCCTACCTACGAAAGAGCCGCCGCCATCAGCATTTGCTTGTATGAGTATAAAAATGGTTGCGCTGCACATTCTGATAGACGGCCTTCTACACCTAAGATAAGCTTTCGTTTTTCGCTAGATTTTAGTTTCGCTAACTTTTAGTGTCTTTGACTTCAACAACGGTTAATACTGTTGCGTATTAATCTTATCTAACGTTTTTTTGCACTTCGTATTATTGTTTACCTTTTGTTCGTTTTATGATCGTTTTATGTTCCAATTTTATATGCGCTACTCTTAAAAAAAATATTTTCATCTCTGATGCGTTGTGGTTCTTTACCTACATATTTTTGTGTCTATTGGCCTTACTCTGTGCATCCTTTTTATCACTCCTTCGCTATTCCTTTCCCTGTCTGGGGAGGCCTCAATTCCTCCCTCGTGACAGAACTCTCTCAATTCTCTCAAGAAAGACGAACAAGTCTCGTGACAGCACCTTCTGTAATTCGATATTACACTCTTTGTACTTCAAAATATTACTCTTTGTAAGTCGACATCTTACTGAATGTAATAAGACATTGCAACCAATGTCTAATTACGAATTAGAAAATAATCGCTGATACGCATGCATCGCAGAAGTGTGTATTACAGGGAAGTATTTTTTGTGTATTTCTGACTCTTTTGAGCGTTAAAACTACAGTGGATGGAATTGGTCAGTTGTAATTTGCTTTCATGTCCTGGGTATTTCCCGATTCTCAGAAATTTTTCAGAAAGATATCAGTGTTTGTTTAAAATTATTCAGCCATCTATTTACGTATGGTTATTAATTGATTTCGCCCACGATGTAGTGTTATCAACGTCAAACGAAAAATGATTGGAAAATAGATTATTTATTACTCTGAAAATTGAAACGTAATTTAAGCTGGATCTTAGGAAATACGGTGTTAACTAAAAACACGAGTCTTTTGCATCATGGTGAACGAAATCGCAATTAAGTTTATTTTTTAGATCCAATTTTTAACATAATATTGCATGGTAAATAGCTCGCATCATGAACGACCAAACTGATGACGTGATAGTGGGAACAAATGTCTTGTAGATTTCATTGCTGCAACAAGTTCAAAAGCAAACAGAATACAAAAAATATCACCTACAATAGTTTGGATACCATCGTGTTGCATTATTAGATCTATACTTGCATTCAAAGTGGAGGAAAAAACAGCATGTTAATGCAACAGTGTCTTCTTCAATTTTGTCTGCGTGAGTAAACACTCAGCGAGCGCTGAGCAAGCAGAGGAGATGATCATTAGACCTGCAACTTTATACAAACAATGAGCAAAATGGACATAACTCCACTACACTGAAGGCCGTCAAATCGGGCTTGCTCACAGTCATTTCGAAGACAACGACGCTAGCTGCTGTCTAGAGTCGTGGTCGATGTCTATGTTGACTGAGTGGTGTTTTTACGGCTGAACATTCTCTAATCCTGGTTTTTAAAATTAAAAGGATTTCACAAACACAATACAGGATCTCGCATCCTTGCAGGATAACTAGGTACAGGGATATGTTAATGGTTATATTTTATTGAAATGGAAATCTAAAACGTGTAAATATGCCCAAAAAATGGGCGGACTGTAACAAGTGTTGCTTGTGAACTGAAATGGTGCAGTAACCAAACCAAAACATGTTTTAATTCGAAATCTTCCAATGATTGTGACCTAACGTTCTCTTGAGTCAACAGCTAAACCTTGACACTTTGGAATCATTCAGTTCCAATTTCTACGCTCCATTAAGAGCTTGAAAAAACTAAATCACTCGAATTCGACTACGTAAGCGGATTTGTTGTACTGCCTAGTAGGTGTGATTTGAACACTGAAATGTCGAGAGCTAGCTTCGATTCTGCTGTATTTTCTAGTTAGCGATTAACTTTTTAAACTAAACTTCGACTTTGGATGTTTCCCTTTTTCGAGTTTTTTAGTAGCTATGGTGAATTCATCAAATGACAACTGTGCTCAGAAGCCGCACCAAATGACACGTAGTAAAGTACAGTCCCCAATGATAATGATGCCATTAAAATTGGATGCCAATGTTTCCGAAAAATTGTTCATCCAGCGTAAAAAAATTAACTTTCAAAAGACACAAATTTTTTTTCGTTCAGAACAGGACCTACATAATTTGTATTTCTAGAGAGTAGAACGTGATTCGATCTGTCATTGTAAGCCGTACATATTTGGATTCCAATCCCAATTTAATTTTATGTTTTAAAATTATTTCTTGTTACACAGTTGGGCTACTCATTAAACTGAGTATGGTGTTTTTAACGAAATCACACACTTGCCTAAAATGGGTAATTTTGAATTACAAAGAGTTCAAATTCTGATAACAAAGAGTAGCTGTAACTTGGAAAATCTTTATTTTCTAACTTGAAAACACTGTAACTGGACGATTTCATTCTTTCTAAGATGAGGTGACAAACGAAATTAGTCATTCAGGTGCCAGCCCGTAAGATTTTCTGAACATGTACAAAAAATTACTGTCGTCTATTTGTTCATTCTATTTGCTGTCCATTTAAAAATTGGCAACCGAGAGTATTGGAAATTTCAAAAAATACACTTGATCATTTGATCAACAATATTATTCATGCTCTTGAAAATGTTGTTACTATGAAGGATATTTTAGAAACAATACTTACCATCACACCAAGGTACACTTTAAAAAAAACATGAATTTCTCATGAACCCAAATTGCCCATGCCTTTGTGAAAGTGCCATAACTGCGAGAGCAGAAAATTGTTTCGTTTCGTCAAAACTAATTCTACTCACAAAGAGAAGCCTGGTTGTTCCAATACACGCTGCAGAACTGGTCGATGTAAGATATTACGTCCTGTGCGTTCTGCATATTACTGAGAAAACCTTGAGCCAGCTTAAAGAAAGTCACAGAGATAAATGGGTGTATCACGTCATGCTTTCATCCGAGTTCATAAGGACAAACCAATTTATCCACAAGGTTTTTAGCAGATGGTTTTTACCTTGAGGAATTTCGTACGTCAAAAATACCATGAGTTTAACTACGCGTTGTTGAATGAAAGCGAAAGTGTGAACATTGTAGGGCGTCATAAAGTTAATAAATTTAAACTAAACGAGAACCGTGAGCATTTTAAGCAAACTAACTCTTCATCATTGTATCGAAAGTGAATTATCATTCTTTGTACAATGAATGCATGCATCAATATGGATAAGTTTTAACTTTTTGGGTTTATCACTGTAGTATGCAGATCAGAGTTATACGGTCAGTATTTTGTTAGAGTCATGTGTTAGAGCCACAGATAACAATTTCATTCTAACTCAAAATCACTCCCACAAAAATTTAACCGGAGCTACACTTCATATGTTTTTCAAATTAGATGCTGGACGACGTAATGACAACTTACTTTATCATAAGCAATTTCCCACATGGGAAGAAGAACTAAATGAAAATTAAACTGTCGGCGTAACTAATGAGTGCACCTGGAGCAGCTTCATAAAACACACACTTGCGGCGCGAGACTTAAAATATTGTCGATGAGCGATGTGTCTTCAATGAATAATAATGAGGAAAGCAATGCGGTTATGTCAAGACTCACGTCATTGCTTCCTGTATCGATAAATTGAAAGAGCGGTACTTTTTGCCATCGTGGAGAAGAAGATACTCTAGTATAAGGAAGATAGAAAAATGAGTTTGTGAGATTGAATTTTTAAAGGTGATTTGCATAACCCATTTGCCAGAGGGTAGAATTATCAATAAAACAATGACACAGGGTATAAACAACTACTAGAAGAACATTGCTGAATGCTTCAGTTTATCGTTCAAATGCATGAATTTATCACTCTGACCACACAATTTTTGCTTTCCAGAGTAAACACTAGCGAGGAAGAGAATTTTGTTTTACTTCGGTAGCAATTTGAGTGAGTAAAGTGTGCGATGTCGTCGGTGTCCACTACAACTGATCATTAACCGATCTTCTCCAGATGTTAGCCTGCACCGCCGAGTGCCAGTTATAGGGCTGCAATTAAGTTTGGTAAATTTGGTTCACTTCTGTTTAGTGCTGTCAAGTTTCAGTGTGTTTGGTTCACTCCTGTTTAGTGCTGTCAAGTTTCAATGAATTTGATTCACTCTTGTTCAGTGCTTTCAAGTCCCAGTGAGTTTTATTCACTCCTGTTCAGTGCTTTCAAGTTCCAGTGAGTTTAGTTCAGAGCCATTGAGCACTGCAATGCTCAACGCAGCGCAGAAAATGCGACAGCGTGTGACTCGGACAAAGGTGAAGAAAAAAACGAATTTTCAAAAGTAACGTAGGGACTGCCAGCTCCACATATGTGTAACGAGCACATACGCAAAGCAAGCTTCAGTTGTGGCGGAGATTATTGGTTCTTGTTAGCTATGAAGAGATTTGTTTCGTTTGGAAACATCAAAATTAGGTACCTTATAGTCGATAACATATATTTTTCTTTAGGTGACTTTTCATCGTCCATCGCTAATAAAAAATTTAAAATACCAGGAATAGAAGGAAAATATTTTTCGATACCTTTACTTTTTATCTGCCTTTGAAATGAAAGGCGATTAGTTTCCGATTTCATTTCTGATGCATAAATTAAGCTAGTAAACTGATGGCATTAAATTGAGTAATTCGATCTTTTCGTCCTATTCTGCTTTATTTCTCACTTAAAATGTCTTTGTTACATCCGATATTTAAATGATTTTACTAAAGGTTAATCGTGCGTCAGAGAGTGTTTGTTATGAAGTGTTGTTTCTACAAAGCAACTTCCCAAGCAACTCCCCACATGCCCAATGTTTTCAACGTGCTCTAAGGAGTAAATCACCTTACCACTCCACGTTTATTCTGTTCATTAGGATTACGTTTGAAACTAATGTCGGGAAAAGAGTCATTTAGCTATATATTTCTTAATCAAGTTTTCAGGCTATGTTGAAAA
>JACJUY010011441.1:12196-23198 GCA_014220935.1 Platorchestia sp. MABIK
GCTTAATGCAGTCTGATTTTTTATACTGAGCAGCTTCTCGAATGATTTCCCATGTTCTTTTTGAGTTTTGTCTTGCCGCCAACAGTTCTTTGGGGAAGTAGTTTTGTTTCCCTAACTTTTCTTCGTAGGATCTTCTCATGATCTTTATATAACTTTCTAAGAGTACTGTCTGATTTGTTCAGTTTGTACTCACGCTGCAAATTTCTTTTAGCTTTGCTCAACTGTTTTATCTCGTCTGTTATCCATTTAAAAATTCTTGGCTTAACTTTCTTCGTAGTGAAAGGTGCGCATTCGTTAAGGGCTGATACGAAATTTTCATTGAAAAATTAAACTTGGAGAGTGACGTCATCTGTGTTTTCCATGCCTTGAAATTCACTCCATCTGTCGAATAGCTTTTTTTGAAATATGTCAGGGGAGTAGTGGTTTTTCATGCGATATGTAATGTGACAAGATTTCTGTTTCTCTTTTGCCATATTGATTAGACATTCTACCCAATGGTGATCAGAAAAGGAAGTTAAGATCTTTTTGCCGAGTACTGCTTGGGGATTGTTTGTAACTGCTAGGTCTAGAAGAGTTTTGGAAGTGTTGGTAATGCCCGTTGGTTCTTGAACTATTTGTGAAAGATTAAGTCTGTGCAGCCTCTGCTCAGCTGATTGTTTTTATATGTCAGATCTACGTTAAAATCTCCGAAAACATAGAAAGACTTTTTGGCTGCAGAGATTAATTTAAGCATATTTTCAATGAAATCTAATGTTGGATGTAGAGATGCTGACGGATGTCTGTAAAGACTGCCGATAATGAAAAACTTGTATTTGTTTACTTGAACGTTGAGCCAAACCATTTCTATGTCTTCGCATTTTTCTTTTATAGGAAACAAAGATGTTGAGTAGACATTTTTGATGAAAATGCATGAACCGCTACCTTTCCTACTCTTGACTCCGTCATTACGGTGTAATGTGTAGCCGGTAATTCTGATATATGAACTTTCGGCTCGTGAATCTGACCATGTTTCAGATTCCCATAAAATATCGATATCGCTAGTGATCAACATTACCCGTATGTCATCCATTTTACCATTGAGACTGCGAGCATTTATGCGCAATATTTTGAGATTATTTATCTCGATAGCCAGATCTTTAGTAGGGTGGAGCGTTTTTTCAACTTCTGGCAATTCGGTTTCACAATAGTGCAGAAAAGTTGTGAAAGTGCATAAAAACGATAGGGGCAAAATTTTAGACCCCTGGGTCGATTCCTTCATGATTCGAGGGTCGTTTGAAAATTTCGAAAATATGAAAAAATAACATATATGAAAAATTTCCAAAAAATCCACTTTGCTTGCTTAGGGACTACAATAGGTAAAAATCACCATAAATCGTCTTTAGAATATATATTCCAAATTTCTAAGCTCTATATTATCATCTTCATGATTCGAGGGTCGAAAGAAAATTTCGAAAATAAGAAAAAAAGCATATATATGAAAAATTTTCAAAAAATATATTTTGGCTACTTAGGGGCCGCGATAGGTAAAGAACCATCATAAAAACGTCTGTGGAATACTTGTTCTAAATTTTAGAACTCTATCTCATCATCTTCATGGTTCGGGAGTCTCTGAAAATGACTAATTTTCCTAAAATTACGATTATTGCATCATATTTAATTGCAGAATAGCATTGTGTTTTTCATACAAAAATTGTTTTGAGTGCTGTTTGGATTAATTATGATCATCGTTAGTTAATTTTGGCTTGTGGTTCCGGGTAGTAAATGATACAGCTTGTAGTGTATTTCATGTATTGTGATAGTACCGCATCATACAAAAATAATCCAGAACTCACCACGAGGAGGTGGCTGTACGTCGAGTTCGCCCCAACCCTCCCATCCGCCCTACCACATGAATGAGGCCAATTATCAGAATGAATATTCTTTCTTAATTTCGAACAAAGGAAGTCTTTTCCTCCCTTCTAATTTACTTTGTATTAGTCCATCTCTTGCTTCCATCCCCACGACAGTGGAAGAGGCATCTGTCACCATTTTGATGTATCTCTCCACTGCCTGGGTGTGGTTGCAGAATGACGTCAGGAGAGGTAAGTCGGCTGACCCCCTCTGGATGTCAGTGAGGAGATCAGTCGACAGATGCGTTGTCACAGGAGGTTCTGCCNAGTTAGGTTGTGTGCCAATTGATCATAAAATGATACTCTTGGGAATCGAACAGCAATTCAGGCAGTTTAATTGCCACAGAGAGGTTTGTCCTGCTGTTTTAGCTTTTATCATCCTACTGATTCCCAGTTTTCGAATGGCAGCATTCGTATCATACATCATAGCAAGCAAAATATTAGCAAACCCCGAATGGGTTTTCTTCAGAATTAGCCAGTGTTTCACACACCAAACTCACCAAATATGCCTAGAAATAAAGTTCCAGGGGCATAACTCAGAACTAGGTTGCTAGTCTCAGAAACGGTCCTAACCTCAAATTGAAGTTTGTTTTAAAAAAGTGCCGGTTACATTTTAAATGTACATTTACATCCAGTACGTATCTTCAACAGAAGGTTTAATCAATAACCGTGCGGTCGGAAACGTTCTGGTGCGTAGCAACAGGGATGTGACATTTTACGTGGATTGGAGGAATGTTTTGGGCCCGTGATACTGAAATATTGAACCGCTCAAAGCAGCCTTACCAATTCTAATACAAACGAAAAGGTGAAGATAAATTTATTTTAGTGAAAAAAACATTAATTTGGTCACTTTTGGTAGGCTAAGCAAGTAGTGAACACAATATTCCCGAAAAACTGAAAATAAACAAGAATTGACAGATAAATTACAAATAATTTCAACACATCTTGCAGACTCCAGTAAAATTATATAAAAGAGAGAAAAATGTGCACTGAATTTGTACACGTTGATAAATTGTCCGATACCTGCAACTGCATACAGAAATGGTAATATTTTCTATCGTATCAATTCGCAACAAAAACTACATTCTCTGTATTCATCACTCCATTATTATAAACCTATTGTACAGATAAGTTTTCGTCATCGCTTTTGGGAAGTGAGCGATGTGCAAGTTCATTGAATGAAAGGGTATCCCTCTATCTTCTTCGCACATTTTCTATGAGCAGCAAAGAAGCTACACTTCTTTTAAAAAATACCGGCAGTGTCAAACTAGAATCGAACATGGACTTTTATAGCCTAACGTACATTGCGTAACCCTAGTGCCACAGAAAATAAAAAACATTTCATATAACATTTACTACAAAAGTGTCCCGCCTTAGGTTCACAATCAATCAAAAACACATGAATAAGAGAAATAAATAATACTCTAAATATTCACGAATAAAAGAGTTAATGAGAGAAAACGTAAGAATGAGGAACTCCCAGTCGTCAGGAAGCAAGCACATCGCGTGTAATCGCATCGGATGGTCACCTTGGCAGCGTGGTTTAGAATACACCTTTCGCAGATGGTGTCGGCTGTTCGAATCCCGGCACTGCGCGGTAATTTTTCCCTGATGGGTAAAGAGAGAACTCAGGCACAATTGCACACTCGTCATCCCACTCGACTATGGGTAAACGTCATTGCGTCCTGGTGTTAGTTATAAGGCGCTTTAAAAACCTATGTGCAAGGTGATATGAATCAGGTTTGACACATTGGAATAAAGCATCCTTTACTAAAGAAAACCTTTTGGCTTGCGTGTGTCGAGAATTCTTTGAATGTGAAGTAGATGGATGAACATAAATCTAGAACTAAAAATTAATTGCTGCTCTGATTTGCACACAAGGATCGTCTGAATAATGCAGTTTACGACACTGTAGAGCCCCATACTGCAATGCGCACTACAAAAATTGACAAAAATGTGGCCTGAAGCTAACAGCAAGCTTATTATCTACCGTATAGTATAGACTATAGACCACAAAAAAGTAAACCCAACTTTAAATGATAATGACTTTAGAGTGAATGAAGATAATTTAATTTTGTTTTCAAATAAAGTGGAGAAAAATGTTTTCCCTAAAAATGTTAAATCAAATTTAAATTATATGTTTCAGTAATAAGACAGGTAATAGTTGTAAAAATGCATTATGACAGTAATCAAATTAGTTTCCTTGGTCGGAGAGCTTTCAATAAATCTCTGTTTGAATTTACATCGAACTTCCTTTTAACTCTTTGTTACGCGTAGACTTTGTTGATGAAAATGCGTTGCTCCTTTCTTTAGTCACTTAAAAATTTATATTAGAGGTAAATTTTCAGACGACTTGGACCTTATTTATACTCAGACCTAAAGCTATGTATTCAGGATACATATCTCTGTGTGTGATGCAACAAATGAAACTAGAATATCTTAATCCAAAGCTTTTAACATTTAAAGTTGGGTTTCCCTTTTTCATGGTCCATACGGTATATATATAGATATATACGGCAAATAAGCAGGAGGAAAAATTATAAAAATGAAGACAACCTTCCTCCAGCTACATCCAAGTGACGGCTGTATTGTTCGGTGTAATCGAAAGAAATAACTAATTATGGAAATATGTTATTAAAAAGACTTTTAGAAACCTAAAATTGAATTAGTTTGTGTCTAACAGAATTTTGAGGGAAATCAGGTTATAGTCTAAGAACAACAAGACAAAGCAACACTGGTCTCCCATTCTTTCGGTATTCTCCTTCAACAACATACGGACATGGTCCTTGAGATAAAATGGAGACACGGGGATAGACGGATATCACTTATGAGTAACCAATATCTACAAAATTTTGGCACGTAGACTAGAACAGTAGGCTAATGTTCTAATTTTACTACCAACATTTTATTCGGTTATAAAATTAGTACATAAGCCCGCTGTTTTAGTCTAGTTATTTCTGATTCGCGATTTAGTACTAACTGGTCGTAGAGAGCGAAAGAAAGAAAAAACGTACAACACTTTGGATTTTTTGAAATTTCATTATATACAGATCTTTTATTGATAAACAAAATATACGAGGAGTACAATAGCCTTGTCAAGAGGTAATTATGTCATTTAGAGAAACATGCGAACTTCATGTAAATGATTTATTCAAAACACAGCGCAACACGCACATCAATGAGTGTTGAATAAATTTCAGAGCTTCCTCAACCAGCGTGCCAAATTTTGACCACCCGCGAGAACACCAAGTTGAACTCACTCTTTCTCCCTAAAAACAGGGTAAAAGACGCGTAATTTTCAGGAGTCAATAATTTGTCCCCTATTGCATCTGAATATGACATTTAGAAGAGTCACAAATTTCTTGTCTGTCTAGGAGGGATGGCAGCGGAGCTCCCAAAGACCCCTCCCTTAACTCGCTTCTTTCTTCTGTATCATAGACCGATCAGAAATGACGGGATTCGATATTTCACTGAAATGAATCCTCCAGATGTGAATGACAAACAAATATTTTCATCCTAATAGGACCTGCGATTAAAATATTCTTGTACTCGTGCACTGGTAAAATTCGTATCACAGATACGGTCATTGAGTATCCTTTAGGACTGTGGAAGAGTGACGGGCCAATCAATTTTATGTGTTTAATGAGATTCCTATTGTTATATTCCTTGTGCTCGCCGTGGCACAGTGGTTATGGGCATCGCCCTTGCATGTAGGAGTCGAGGGTTCGTATCCCGTTTCTGGCGCGGCGATTTTCCCCGTTGGGTATAAGGGAAAGCTCAAGCATAATACCCCACTCAACCCAGGTGTCGGAAATGGGTACCGGCTTTACGGGGGAACCGTCATGGTGTCCTATATATAGTGTTCGTTCTAAGGCATTTGAAAAACCAACGCTCAAGATCATATGTATCAGGCTTGATTGGAAATAAAGCATCCTAAGATGCCGATGTTTGTTTTGTTTTATAATATGGGAGAAAATAGGCAAAAAATGAAATATATTTATTTATTTACGAATTTAAGGAGACATTTTGCGTATAATTATATAGCACTAGTACATCCCACTTTTTGAGAAGAAGGGGGATGTTGTGCTGCTGTGGCAGTGAAAAAGTCGAAGTCTAGAGGGTTTTTGGTGTACGCGACCCGTCAAAAATATCGGGAATCGGTAATTTCTCAAAAAAAATAATAAATTAAAACAAATACGAGCATATCCAACCCAACAAAACCCGCGATTAAAATATTCTTAATTTTGCGCACTGTTTAAACTCCTATCAAAAATAGTCATTAAGCATTCTTGAAAACGTGACAGAGCGAAAGACGAGCTGAGCTTTTACATGGCTTTCCATCATGATTTCCCATGCTATTCTATGGCTTTTCTATACTTTCCCCAAGTCTCAACTACTGATATTCTATGCAACCTTATCTCACCTCCCAATGCACTTGATATTTATTCCGACTTCGAATCTACCGAGTTAATCCACCAAAAATTATGAAGTTGATAAAGCTTGTATCACAGATACGGTCATCATACACTTACGGCTGGTGGGTGTGACACATGGACGGACGGACGGACAGACAGGCGGAGTCTAAGTGAGTATCTAGATACATTTGAAATTGAGTATTTAATTGCTGTATCTAGATTCTTTTGAAGAGTATCTAGATGCAGGTATATTTAGATACTTTCACAAATATCTCCATAGTTACTAGATACTTTTCTGTAAAAAACAAGAAAATGACTCTAAAATCAATTGATAAAACTAATTCCAAACTTCAACTCTCAGTATTCTTATAATTAAATAATAAATGTACACATCTCCAATCAAAACCTAATTATTTTCTTTGAGTTCGAATCATTAACTACTGTTTACCGTTGACCATGAGTCATTATTGTTAGCATAGACACAGAGTATAAATTTATGTCAGGCAGCGTAACTCATTCAAACGTAAACGGAACGTGTTCGTTTGGTTCCGTTCAGTCAGTTTTTATGCAAATTTCGTCATAATATGAGCATAGAGTGATCTTAATCTAATTCTTATCATTCACATTGGTTACCGAAACTGTATCTCTATGTCTCCAACCCTAGGTATCGTATCACTAATGAATTATCAATTTTCCGCGTGATCAAAAAGTCGTACGTCATCAGAGATGCTGCTGCTGTCGTTTCCTGAAAGCCACAAGCAAGACCTGCATGTATTTAGTGATCACAAAGTTGTAGAAAGAGTATTTTTCAAATACAATGCAACGCTGCCCTTTTCTGCGCCATTAAAGAGATTTTTTTTCTGGGCCTACATTGGCTCCTCGGAAATCATCGCTCTCGGATCCCATGTTCGAGTGATTGGTATTGCTGAAGAGCAATAAATTTGCTCAAATATCGAAACTGCTCCCATTACGATTAGTAGATCAACGATATAAATCTCACATTATGATTAGGGTTTATTTAGATTTAGGACTGTAATTCTTTTGAAAGAATTATAAAAGGTAATTTTCTTGTGCTCGGACGCTGAGCATTCAATTCTTAGTCTCTTTATATCATGTAAAGAATCTGATGTTATGGTTATCTGATCTGCAAAACATTCCTGAATTTAATACGATTACTTCATTCAGTGAATGTTTTGGCAGATCAGATCGCTCCAACATCAGATTCTTTGCACGATATAAAGAGTTGAATGCTCAGCGTTTGACCACCCATGTGTCCGAATAGTTGAAATTTATCCATAGAATTTTTTTACATAATGTGTCTGTATAATATGCTCCTTGTTCCTTCCTTAGTTAGTTAGTTAGTCCGTCCGTTACGCTCTCATCCGAGTTTTCGGTATCATGGATACCGAATGCTCAGTGTTACATTGAAAGATCTATTTTACATGCATTGATGTTTTTGACATTTAATATCAACTTCTCCTAATTGTTAAGAAATATAATCAGAGAACCGTACCTATTCTTTTTGTTTAACTGATAATTGCGCCGATTATAGCCTTAGAACCACGCAATGGAGTGAAGATTGGAAGCTACTGGCGATAGAATGAGATTTTACTGGCAGCTAATAAGGAATGAACAACAGCAGGAAATCCTTGAAAGGGACAGGTAACGTCAGCAAGTGAGGCAATGTGCAACGATCGATCTACAACATGAAGAGTACCTTCAGCGAGATAGTCGAAGGAAGCAAGTCATGCGTGAAAATGTGAACGAGAAGCAGCAATTTTGGTACCTTGAGCGGCAGAGAAATTTATTTCAGTAAAGAAGGCAAAATATGAACGAGGAGCAGCAATCGCTGTGTCGCGAGCAGGAAAGGAATTTATCCCAGCAAAGAAGGCAAAAATGGATGAGGAACAGCGGGCACAGTACCTAGACTTTAAGCATCAGAGAAATTTATTTCGGCAAAGAAGGCAGTATATGAACGAGGAGCAGCATAGGTTTAGGTTACCATAGGTTAGATAATATTGATGAAATTTTTTCACGGGTCCACGGTTTTTTATCTTTGACATATAATCAGGATAGCTTCGGTTAGGATAGGATAATTTATTATATGTTAGGTTAGGATAAGTTAGATTAGAATATGTTATGTTGGAATTTGTTAGGTAATTTTGACCGAATTTTTTAACGAGCCCACCTTGCTTAGCAATGACATTGGTTAGGTTAGATAAGGATAGGTTAAGATATGTTAGGTTAGGATAGGTTAAAAATATATTAGGTTACGATAGGTTAAGTAATGTTGACCGATTTTTATTCACGGGACCACGGTTTTTTATGTTAAGTTAGGATAGGATAGGTTAGCATAATTTAAATAATGTTGATGGAATTTTTTCACTGGTCCAAGGTTTTTTATGTTTGACAAATTATCGGGATCGTTTTAGTTAGGGTAGGTTTGAATAGGATAGGTTAGGTTAGAATATGTTTGGTACTGGTAGGTTAGGTTAGAATATGTTAAATTAGAATTGGTAAGGTAATGTTGACCGAATTTTTTCAAAGGTCCACCTAGCAGACTGACGACATTGGTTAAGATATGTTAGGTTAGGATAGGTTAGGTAAGAAAAGGATAGGTTAAGATATGTTATGTTAGGATAGGTTAAGATATGTTATGTTAGGATAGGTTAAGATATGTTATGTTAGGATTGGTTAAGATATGTTATGTTTGGATAGGTTAAGATATGTTTGGTTAGGATAGATTAGATAATGTTGACGAAATTTCATGATGGGTTCACGGTTTTTTATGTTTGACTTATTTTCAGGAACAGTTCGGATAGGATACGATAGGTTAGAATATGTTGTGATGGGTTAGTTTAGAAAAAGTTTGTGTTGGAATTGGTAAGGCAATGATGACCTAACTCACCTAGTGTAACAATGACACTGTCCGTGGAATTTCCACGGGTCCTGCTAGTTATTAGTAAGCTGGTGATTTTATGTTATGCTCTGCAGATAGCTTTCCCATCCTAGTTTTCATGTTAACTAGGTTTATTAATTACTTATGGTATTGCTGAAGATGTATAACGAATAGAATAAATGTATGTTTTGTACACGTTTCATTCGATAAATTCCTTCTGCGTGTTTATCATAGAGTAACAAGGGTTTTTGATGTTCGTTGTACGATGAAGTAGTGAAACATGGAGAATTAAAGGAAAAGAATCTATAGAATCTAGATGCATTTTGGCCGTGTATCTAGTATCTAGTATCTATCATAGATCCATTTTGGCCAAGAATTCAGTATCTAGATACATTTTGTAGTATCTGTGACTAGCTCTAAGAATAGATTGATTTACATTAGCATATAATAGGTAGACATGAAAACATCGGAATTAAGGTAAATCATTACTTTAGCCCAACAAATTCAGTCGATATTTAAGAAACAACTGATCACGACTCCACTTTCTCGGGTAAATACACAACCGTATGCTCTAACTTTTTCATATTAATTATTTTCTGTTGTTTGAAGTTGGGAGTGCGGGGGGAAGTTTGGAGGGGACTTCGTGGAGAGAAGGAGGTTTTCTGGAAGGAAGTGAAAAGGATTAGGAAAGGACAGGTGGAGAGTGAGGCAAGAGTGAAGGATGCAAATGGTAGGCTGCTAGTGGAGGGTTGTGATGTGAGGAGGAGATGGGCGGAGTATTTTGAGCAATATCTGAACGTGGAAGATGATAGGGTTGCGAGAGTGGTAGCTGTTGGAAGTGATGTTAGAATGCCTGTGTTCGGTGAAGTGAATAGAAGTAGAATAAGAAGTGTAGAGGTGAAACAGGCGTTGGATGTGATGAAAAATGAGAAAGCACCAGGTATGGATGGTTGCACGGTTGAATGTCTAAAGAAAGGAGGAAATGTGGTTGTAGAATGGTTGGTACGTTTATTTAATGTGCGTTTTGGGGCTAGTAAGGTGCCGTTAGATTGGAGTAGCGCTTGTGTAGTTCCGTTGTACAAGGGGAAAGGTGACATGTATGAGTGCTGTAATTCTAGAGGTATAAGTCTACTGAGTGTCGTTGGGAAGCTGTATGGAAGAGTTTTAATTGGAAGAGTGAGAGTGATGGCGGATCGTGTGCTGGCTGAAGAACAATGTGGTTTTAGAAGTGGTAGAGGTTGTGTGGATCAAATGTTTGCTGTCCCTACATACAATGTCACGTGGAAACCACATGGTTAGTTGCTGGTTTCGTGGATTTGAGCTGGCAAAATGGATTTGCCACTGAATATATTCATCATAGCCATATTAGCACATTGCATGCTGGATTTGACACGTGGCTTCCACGTGGGGTTTCCTATTCGCTACCACATTGGCTTTAAATGAATTTTTCCACATGGAAGGCACGTGTGTTTGCAACGTACATACTTGATTTTGAACATCTATAAAAAAGCATTGTATATACAGAATAAAGTTGCTGTTATTTGTTTTATTGGTAAAACCTAAAATACCTTTCAGAGTACATATTAAATACTGCATTTATAACCAATTAAATACCTGTTTACACGTCTGATTAGTCCCAAATTTAACTGCTATTTGCTTCTGGGGGAAAAAAAATATACCGTATTATATGTAGTATTCAGGATCAAGCTGAGATAAAAGAAATTCCATGTGTTATAAAATCTAACATTCGCCTTTTCAAGACTTAGTTGTGTCTAATTCATTTGCAATGTTCAATTCAA
>JACJUY010011443.1:6091-17842 GCA_014220935.1 Platorchestia sp. MABIK
GCAGCCTCCCTCAAATAAACTCGGAAGGGGCAAGAGCAAAGTGCTCTCCCTCCTCATCCCTGGGCTCAAAGACAAGTTATCAGGTACGGCCTGAGCAGGGGATGCCTCCCCCACAATCTCGACCAAGTAAACACTCGGAAACACCCTCACCTATCTCAAGCAGTAACGAGGTGCCGCTACGACACTCTCGTTCCCAATCCTCAAAGCCTAAACCCACCGCCCGAAACGCACGCATCGACTCACTGTCTCCGCCGCACTCTCGCTCCCACTCTAACTCCAAGAAAATGGAAGTCTCCTTTCTGAACAAAAGAGAACGAGACCCCTCTCCATACCAGCAGTACAACACCTCAACTACAAAAAAGAAACACCCGTCCACCCGACCAGCCTGCAGACAAGTGCAATGCTCCGATTCCAGTCCTACACTCCTCTCGCCCTGACAGACCATAAACTCATAAATACCACGAAAGAACGTCAAAAATCATACAATGGAACATGCAGTCTTACCACACAAAATTCAATGACCTCAAAGTCCTTCTTTGCAATGAAAATCCCATCTGCGTATGCCTCCAGGAAACCCTGCTGACTGGGCGCCACACAAACCCCCCTTCACATTACCGCCTCGAACGTTCAGCCCCTGTTCGTGACGATGGCCATGAACGGGGATCAGCAATCTTAGTACACCAGAGATACCCATATAATCTCTTTCCACTAGATACAAATCTCCAGGCAGTAGCCATAAAAATCCACCTACCCACCAAAACATACACCGTATGTTCCCTGTACCTCTCCCACTTGGATGTCTCAGCCCGCGACTTAACCCACCTCATCGAGCAGCTGCGACCACCATTCCTGCTCATGGGGGACATGAATGCAAGCGACCCCTTGTGGGACCCCCCGAGAGCCAAACGGAGGGGAAGACAGATAGCTGACCTTCTCATTTCTCATGACATTTCCCTTTTGAACAATAACTCAACACATTTTCATTCGCAATCAGGAACATTCTCAATAATCGACTTAGCCATATGCTCCTCGGAGGCATTACAGGACTTCACCTTCGAAGTCTTAGATGACCTATATGGCAGTGACCACTACCCAATCAGAGTCGCTCGCTCTTCGCCGCGCCACTCCACTCCAAACAAGACGGCACTATAATATCCATAAAGCGAACTGGCCACTCTACAGAGATCACACAAAGGTTGACGGGCCTAGAAACCCACACGACCCGGTTGATACTCTCCTTAATCAAATAGAAAACAAAATCAAGACAGCGGCAAATGCAGCCATCCCACAAACCTCAGGCAAATACTCGGAGCCCCCCATCCCTTGGTGGACAGCAGAGTGCCAACGAGCACTACAGCGGCGCCGCCAAGCAGGGAGGAAACTATGCCATTCCCCAACTGTAACCAACAAAATAGCATTCAACAGAGCACGTGCGCAGTGTAAATATGTATTTTCCAACAGCACAAAGCACTCCTGGCAAAACTATTTGACTACCATCAACGCTCATACCTTCCCCTCTGAAATTTGGAAAAAAGTAGCAAAGATCTCTGGAAAGTACAGCCCGACTGCCCACCCGTCTTTGCGCATCCGGGATACAATTGTCTCAGACCCTAACCAAGTGAGCGATCGATTTGCTTCCCACTACTCTCGCGATTTCGGTTTCCACTGAGCAAGTCCAGCTTTCCTCTCGTACAAAACTTCCGCAGAGACCAAAGCTCTCAACTTCGCAGCAACTTCTCATCAACCCTATAATGACCTGATAACCCCCGAAGAGTTTTACTCCAACCTATCGTACTGCACAGATAGCAGTCCGGGTCAAGACGGCATCACTTACTCAATGATAAAATCGGCTGATCCAACACTACAGCAGCTTATACTCCATCTGTACAACCAAATATACATCACGCACTCATATCCAAACTTATGGAAAATCGCAACAATAATCCCGATTCTCAAACCAGGCAAAGACCCCCACGATCCAAGCTCATACAGACCGATCTCTCTCTTGAGTACACTGTGCAAACTGCTGGAGAAAATCCTCAACACCAGACTGGCTTGGTTTTTGGAGCGCGGAAACCACATAAACTCTACTTAGTCTGGTTTCTGCCACAATCGCAGTACCACGGATAACCTGATCCAGCTGGAAACAGCGATTCGTGAAACTTTTAACGTTGGACAACACTTCATAGCAGTCTTCTTTGACCTGTCAAAAGTCTACAACACCGTCTGGCGATACAACATCCTCCGATCCCTGCACTCCTTTGGACTGCGCGGAAATCTGGCATACTTCATTGACAATTTTCTCCGTGATCGCACCTCGAAGCCCTACCCTGCCGAAGGAGGTATACCCCAAGGGAGCATACTATCCTGTACCTTGTTTCTCGTAGCTGTAAATAATATAGCAGCTACCTTACCCCCATCTGTTGGAACCTCACTATATGTGGACGACTTCACGATCTACTTTGCTGGAACTTCCACGTGCGTTGTTGAGCGGCAACTCCAACTTGCAATCAACTCGCTAACCCGCTGGAGTCAACAAACAGGATTCCAATTCAATGCTGAAAAGACAGTATCCATGCATATCTGTCGCCGACACCGCTGCCCCAAAACAGCCCATACTTTAACAATGAATGGTCAACCTGTCCGAGCGGTGGAGCAGTACAAGTATCTAGGACTGACTTTTGACACTTCCCTCACTTGGAGGCCGCACATCCAAGACCTGAAGCGGCGATGTAACTCAACTCTGAATTTGCTAAAGCTACTCTCTAATAAATCATGGGGCGCAGATAGGATTTCCCTACTCCGTCTCTACATAATGCTGCTTAAGCCTAAGCTGGATTGTGGCGTGGAGGTTTACTCCTCCGCAGCACCGTCCGTATTGGAACTACTCCAGCCCATCCAAAATGCAGCTATTTGTATTGCAACGGGAGCATATCGTACCTCCCCTGTAACAAGCCTACACTCAGACTCTGGTCTCTTGCCTCTGCGGCTATATGCGACTATAAAAAGTCTTAATTATGCGGCCAGAGTTGAGGCAAGCGTCTCCAATCCGTTGCACGAATTGTGCACCGAAGCAAATGCGCCTCCCGCAGACCGGCGTGGAATCAGGAGAGAGGCCCCACACTTGAGGAACTTCTTCCAACGTGTTTCGGACCTCCGAGATCGATATGCTCCCCATCGAGACCAGATTCTCCTAGAACAGACTTCTCCACTTCCACCGTGGCGGATCCCTGCTATTAGCATCTGTCGCGAACTCTACAAGTATTCCAAGTCCACGACCGCTCCATCCCAACTTCGAGCACTTTACCTTGATCATGTCCGAAGCCACCAATTTCTTTCCCGTATTTATTCGGATGGAGCCAAGGCACCAGAGTGAGCAGCATATGCTTATATCCAAGGCTCTACTACGTATCAACGTCGTATTCAACCGCATGCCACCTCGTATACAGCAGAACTTTATGCCATATACGATGCTCTTAACCACGCTGAAACTCTCCCTCACCTGGTAACGACTATAATCACCGACTCGCGGAGTGCTATTCAAGCACTCTCGAGATACAACTCGCCTCACCCCGTTGTACAACTCATACAGTGTCGTCTCATTTCGAGCAGTAAACAATTCACTTTCTGCTGGGTGCCGAGCCACGTCGGAGTGTCGGGAAACGAGGCAGCCGATCGTGCAGCTCGAGAGGCCCTCCACCTGCAAATAAATCCAGTTCGCCTTCCTCGAACAGACCACAAGTGGTACTATAAGAAGAGAATACAAGAACACTGGCAGGCTGAGTGGTCGGCACTTGCCAACAAAAAGCTAAAGGCGATAAAACCAGATGTCCGTCCACTCCTGCTATCCCAGCAGAAGGAACGACTCTGGGAAGTGGTTCTCGCTAGGCTCCGAATAGGCCATACGCGCCTCACGCACCGCCACTTGCTGGTGGGCCGACCGCAACCGTACTGCAAAAACTGTTAGTACCGTTAACATTCCGACACATCCTTGTCGAATGTCCTGACTACGGACAAGAGCGTCAAGAGCGGTTCGGCGGTGAGCCGAACCTCACTGACCTACTGACTGGCTCCGCCATCTGCGGGCCACGCTCCCCTCTGAACCATTTCTTACTTGATATTCAGCTGCTTCATGAAATTTGACTCACCAACTGAAAATGAGTGACCTCTAGAGAGAAAATCTACTCCGCCTCATATGAGGCCCAAACCATCGCCAGCGCGGATGCCCGCGACTAGAAACACCGTCGCTCCTCCGTCAGACCAAAGCTGACACACCACGGCACTAAAACGATGGGATCCACGCACCCCGCAAATTCCCAATATTAATGTAGCAACGTTACATTAATATTGATACCTTAATGTAGCAACGCTATCAAATTACGCTGTGATTTCGTCTGAGTATCGAAAATGGCAGGAAAACCCAAAAAAGAATAATAATAATAATAATAATTATGTTCTACTGTTTATTTCCATGTGCTTAATTCTTCTTATGATGCTGCAGTTCATTCCCATTAGAGGGATACAACTATTGTATCTATGGGAATAGCACTCCCAGGGGGAAAATGTGAGGGCCCGAGCTGAGAGGTAGGCCTTCTTTTTGTTGAAGTAAAATGTTTTTGTTATCTTAAGGACCATCTTTTGTTCGGTTCACTGCTGTCCTGTTTTTCAGCACCTACTACTTCCTTCTTCAACTTTGATCTTGTTTCATGAACTTCTTTCTCAACTCACTGTTTCTATGCCCTTTCTGCATAGATTCCGCGTTCCCTTAACTCCATACTAAATGGTGCCTCCTATCTTCTTCTCTTTGGATCGCATTTGTTGCGGATAGGGAGGCTTAAACTACATAATAATATAATCTACTGCAGTTCGTTTCAAGGAGCACTTACCATTTTTTGAAATTTTCATGAATTATTTACTGAATTTTGTCTTTCTTTTGAAGCTTTTGAAAAGTGTTGCATTAAATTTTCAAGTGTTTTGAAAATTGTTCTAATGAATGTTTTAGCATTCAACATCATCCTAATCCTAACCATCATTTACTAGTGTTATACATGTTCATGAGTTATAAGATGTTGTTTCTAGCAACCTTTCAGGGGGATAGAACTGATGTATCTATGTGAATTTATGCTTCCAAGGGGGGTACGTGATGTCCTGAGGTATGAGTTAAATAGGCCTTCCTTGGTTGAAATTGAATAGGTTTTTTTCTTTTGTTACACACCATCTTTTTTTGGTCGACTCTTGTCCTGTTTTTCAGCGCCTATGGCTTTCTTCTTCAATTTCAATTTTTTTCATAAACTTCTTTCTCAATTGAAGGTTTTTTATGTACTCCTTCCTCTCTTTTGATTGACTTTATTGTAATTAGGAAGGCTTAAGCTAACATCTAATCTAATCTAAACATGTTCTGAGCAATGCAACTGTAAAGAAGTGCGACAGTAAATACTATGTGGAATTTTGATGATTGTCCATCTCACCATTTTCTTTAAGAACCACAGAACAGTTCTGAGGATGGAAGTTGTAATCAGAGTGATAGTTGATATCATTGCTTGTTTTCTATTATAACCAACAGAACAGTTCTGAGAATGACAGTTAACATCATCTGGTGTCTTTCAGAATCACGGAAAGGAGAGACGCAGCCCATCAAGTCCCCCTCACACTTTTGCATCTACGGGGAGACCTCGAGTCCTTACTATGACTCCTCCATTGATGCCGAATGTTCGGCTTTGGATCCTGTCAAATGCTCGACTTTGGATCCTGCCAAATGCTTGACTTTGGATCCTGCCAAAAGTTCGACTTTGGATCCTGCCAAATGCTCGACTTTGGATACTGCCAAATGCTCGACTTTGGATCCAGCCAAATGCTCGACTTTGGATCCTGCCAAATGCTCGACTTTGGATCCTGCCAAATGCTCGACTTTGGATCCTGCCAAATGCTCGACTTTGGATCCTGCCAAATGCTCGACTTTGGATCCTGCCAATTGCTCGACTTTGGATCCTGCCAATTGCTCGACTTTGGATCCTGCCAATTGCTCGACTTTGGATCCTGCCAATTGCTCGACTTTGGATCCTGCCAATTGCTCGACTTTGGATTCTGCCAAATGCTTGACTTTGGACCCTGTCAAAGGACAAAGCCCTTTGTTGCTGCCCCGAGCCAAGTCCTGTGAGCAGGACACGACAACTGTTAGAGGCTGCACAGAAGACCTGGACGACGACAGAACGGTCGACAGCAACTCCCTGGCTATTGATGAGGACCAGGGAAAGGAGGATGGTGTGGGTGAGTGGGGGTGTGTTGATATGATGGTAAGGTGATGTGTTTGTGTTGTAGGGTGGTGTTGTGTTTGTGTACTGGGGGTTGGTGTGCAAAAAGGTGAATTAGAATATTATGTTGTTGGTTAGTGATGTGTGGTGCACACGCAGTATTTCATGCTCTGCACAGCTGAACATAAGTAATAATCATGCCACATAATCATTTGAGGAAATGTAACACTCTTCCAGGCATGAAAGCTGGATGCATCTTGTGAAAATGTAGGTTTAGCTTGAACGTATTTTTGAGGTTTCCGCATAACAAGTTGGAAGAAAATGGTTGCAAGAGTTGCGTTCTGTGGCACTGGTGGTCAGTACTGCACCTTCATTCTCCGTGACAACATTGCTTGAAAAGTCATGCTGGAAAAAGCCTACAAAAATAGCATTTAACTTTTACAAACAACAGGCCCCTCAGGGAGATACAACTATTGTATCTATGGGAGTTAGCATTCCCAGGGGAAAAATGTGTGAGGGCCCGAGCTCAGAGGTAGGTAGGCCTTCTTTTTGTTGAAATAAATTTTTTTAAATTATGTTAAGGACCACCTTTTTTGGTTCACTGCTGTCCTGTTTTTCAGCACCTACCACTTTCTTGTTTAACTATTATTTTGTTTCGTGAACTTCTTTCCAAACCTACTGTTTCTATGCCCCTTCTGCATAGATTCTGCATTTCCTTTATCTCTATACTAAATGGTGCCTTCCTCTCTTCTGAACGTTCTTTTTTTAGCTGTTATGGAGGCTTAAACTAGCATCTTATCTAATCTTGTGATTATTCTTTGTGTGTGCCGGGAAAATATTTTTACAGCGATTTTCTTTTGTGTTTTCAAAACGAATGTTGCCATTTTGTGCTCACTGTCCATTACCTCTGAAAGTTCCCTCATTTTCTTGTTATTAAATGTTATTGAGATTGGAGAAACTTGCTGATGAATAAGTCTTTGGTGTCATATTATGTTCCACTTAGATGCTATTGAACAAGGATGAGAGACCAACATGCTGTTGGTGTCAGAACTATGGCACGTTCATGCGCCTCAGTAGGCATAGGATAGGCAATAGGTTCAAGTTAGTTAGGTTTGTGTATCCCATGCTATAGGGACTATCGCTCCCAGGGGGATACTGTGAGGTCCCTCAGCTTTTGATAGGCTTTCAGGACTTATGCCTTTCTCGCCCATTTTTCTTCTTTCAGTTTTCATGCCTTCTTTTCTATCTCTTTGTTTTTTGTTCCTCTTCCCTCCTAACTTGCTGTTTGTGTGCGCAGGGTGTGGGAACACACCTTGTGCATAGATTCCCCGTTTACTACAGCCCATACTACATAGTCCCTTTTCTTTGCACCCTTGAGATTTCTTTTGTTGTGGCTGAGGAGTTTTAGACTAACTTCTATAATAATAGTAACAATAATAGTGTAACTGACCGCGTATTAGACATGCTGCTACCTTTGATCAAGAATTTTTATCTACTATTAAATCTGCAGTAGATTTTAATGCACCTGTGGTATTAGAATAATATTTTCTATCATGCAATTGAACATGCAGTTGATTTAAATATACTTTTGATGTTAGAATCATATTTCTTGTCATGCTGCGCTGGATTTATATATATATTCCTTTTGTATTAAATTATATTTTTGGTCAATATGCGATTGATTTAAATACACCTTTGGTATTAAAATAAGATTTGTCTTGCTGCAGTAGATTTAAATACATTTTCAGCATTAGAATAAAATTGTCTGCCATGCTGTGGTTGATTTAAAACACTTTCAGCATTTGAATAATATTTTCTGTCACGCAATTGACCGTGCAGTTTGGGTGGAAAAAGTATGCCATTTATGGCAAATTTTTTTGAAATTTTCACCATATGTGTAAAATAATGCAACAATTTTTTTGCACTCGTGTTTTTTATGTATTTTTATACGAATAAATTTTTTTTTAAACTGGAAAAAATGGGTATTGGAGAAAATGTACCTCCTATAATTTTCAAGTTACAGAACCGGCAACATGTTTTCTGGGTAGCTAAGTGTATTGTCTAGACTAGAAAAATGCTTCAATGTATTTTTGATCATTTTGATTTTTGAATTTTAGGAAAGATTTTCCCCAAAACTCTACTTTTTTTTCCTTTTTTCCATCGTGTCTCATACACTTTTCAACCTAAATCAAATTTCGAAAATCGATTGTATTGTTTCTCTAGTGTTTTTCAAGCCTCATCAATTGAAATATTTGCCATTACTGTAACCACAAAACTGTGAGAGGAGATACAGTTCAAACGTCATCAACTTCATGTTTGCAAGCTTAATAAACTCGGAGCAGTGAGTGGTCGGCTCAGAATTTGTTCACTGGGTGTCAGCAGTATGTTTTATTTCCATTCCAAAGCATTTCGACCGTGAACTGTAAGGCTAAGGCTCGTCTGCTGAATGCTCAAACCTACTTTGTCATTAGGGGGTCGGAGAGGGGGCTGCTGGACGACTTGGGGGACCGTCTGGGTAAAAACTGGGCTGCTGGACGACTTAGGGGACCGTCTCGGTAAAAACTCAAGTCCGTCATTGTCCAACGGACTATTCTGAAATTTTCACCATATGTGTAAAATGATGCAACTATCTTTTTTGAACTTGTGTGTTTTTTCGTGATTTTATTAGAAAATTAATTTATTGTAAAAACTGAAAAAAGAGTTTTGGAAATAGTATCTCCTCCTCAATTTTGCATTTACAGAATCAGCAATGTGTTATTATCTAAAGTTTGATGGATTTGTTTTTTTTATATTTTGATTCGTTGACTTTTGGGATTTATTTTAACCTGGGTTTTTTTTATTTTGACATTGTTAGATATATTGTTTTATTCGATTTGATGGGCTGTTCTGTTTGACGCCAATAGTTAGATAATTATTGAGGCTGGTCGTTCTTGGGAGCCAGTAATAGATTATTTAGGGGGGCGAGTCCTGTTCGGCCCAATTTGATAATTATTCCGACTGGTCCTTCTTGGGAGACAGTTGATGGATGATTTAGGTGCGCGAATCCTGTTCGGCCCTATTGATAATTCGTAAGCTGGTCCTTCTTGGGAGCCAGTATTCTTCTTGATGAAGATAATACTCAGTTTATTTCCAGAGTTTATTGGCAAGAAAATAGTATTAGTTGCAGCAGATTTCGATAGCAGATCAGGCGGTNATACATGAATTAAATTTTGACGAACATTATTTCTAAAGAGGCGAGAATATCCAGACTGGCGCGGGGCCTAACAGACATCTATTTCTGTTATAACTTTCAAATTAAACAGTTATTCATAAAAAGACATTGACTGATTTTTAGCTGTTTTTAAGCTCATTTGATTGATATATTGGCCGTTCTTGAACCTTCAAAACTGTATGAGAACTAGCCTTTCAAACATCAACAAGTTCAAGTTTTCAGTAAAGCCTGAGAAACTCATTTTCTGATGGTGTAATGATGTTAGTGACTGGCTTTTTGAGAGCTGTAGTAGACGGACCAACACAAATCACTGAATCATATCATTAGATTCAGAAAAAAAATCTCCAAAACATCAGCTAAAAAATCAGAGAAGAATGGTTAATTTTTTGTTTGGGGCCTGATTTTTTTTAAATATGCCATTTTATGTAATTTGTATAAAGAAAGATTTTTTCAATTTTTTTGATTTTGGCCATTGTTTTCAGAACATAGGAAATGTTTTTTTTATGTTACTTCATCTGATATTTCAAATGAAAACAAGTTAATGAGTTTTCATGCTACAACAAAACCAAAGACAGTTCTCAAATTCTTGAAACATTGCTAACAAACCAAAAAATCAGATTTTTCAATTTCCTTTTTGTTTTCTTTTTATGTGGTGTAAAATAATTTATGATTTTTGGTTCCCTCACACCCCTTTTGGGAGGGGGGGTTCTAGCGTTTGTAGCCCCATAAAATTTTAGGGCACAATAGCCCATCACCCAAGGATCCTTTTCAACAAAAAATGGCCAATTAGGTTGGAAATCCCTGGAATGTACCCCTTGAATATTCTTTTGATATTACAATTGTATTTGCAATCATGTTACTAAACGTTGCGGACACATGATCACTAATTGACCTCTGTTCCAGAATCCCCTCCAAGGTCTAGTCCTCACACCCAACCCTCTGGTGGCAGCAACAGCCGGAGGTACCCTGAAGACCTCATCGCGAAGGCCATGACGATGGTGTTGCTGCACAAGTGGACGCAGAGGGACGCTTCTAAAGGCTTTGGGATCCCTCGACGCCTCCTCTTTAACCGCCTCAAAAACGTCAACACCAACTTCTACAGCCTGCTCATGTCCAACCCGCACTCCACCCAAGACGTGCAAGCAGCCGCAGACCTCGTCATTAAGGAGGGCATCCCATACGCCATGGCTGCCAAGGCGTTTGGTATACCCAAGGCGAAGCTGCACGACCACCTCGTGCAGTACGTGGAGACTCTTGCTGGAGAGGACCTGCCTCCTGAAGGGATTCTGGCAGAGCTCTACGCTGCCAAGGGCGTGTCCGAGCTACACCCGAGGGCGCGCAAACGCAAAGGCGCACTCCAGGACGGGAAAAGGAGCCCCAGGAAGAGGTTATGGGGTTTGTGGAGTAATTTTTGTGAAGGTGAGGATTACTGTGTGTGAGTTTTGAGTCTTGGTGTTGTTGTGGTTGAAATTTTGAAGTTGATGGGTTGGAATTGTTATGTTGGGGTGGAGTTTTGGTGTTGTAAGGTTAGAATTTTGGTATGTTATGATTTTTTCTAAAGAAGCCTTGGTTGTTGGGATGTGTTATAAATTGAATATGTAGGGAAGATTGGTTTGGTTTTGGGAGATTTTTACTTCAGTGACTAGATAGGCCTACTTTTATCATTAAGTAGGCCTAATTTACTCCTTAAAAAATATGCCTTGATGGCCTAATCGAATTGTTAAATAGAAACTTAATGAGCTGACTTTCACTCTCATCATTGCAGATCACAGCCCCGCATGGATGCAGCGCCGTAGAGAAGAGACTCAGAATAGCGACTTGATGTCACCCCAGACCGTGACAGATGCCGACACAGGTAAAATATGTGTAGGTGTGATGTGTGTTGGGAATGTAGGTGTGGTGTGTATGGAGTGCAGGTGTACAGTAATGACAGCTATGCATATCAAAAAGTACTAAAGTTCATCCACCAAACTCGCATTGCATGCCAGCAATTGATGAGAAAATATTCTGTTCAACATATCCATCGGTGAGGTGACCCTTTGTAACTCAACAAATTACTTCTTGTTCAGTTTTAGTGATTTTTTTGTGCCTCTGGTCTATATCGGAAGCTTCAGTTGTACTCTGCCTCATGGTGGTGTGGTTTGCCTCTAGTTGCTTACTGCAGTCAATAGGCCCACTACTGCAGTCAATAGGCCCACTACTGCAGTCAATAGGCCCACTACTGCAGTCAATAGGCCCACTACTGCAGTCAATAGGCCCACTACTGCAGTCAATAGGCCCACTACTGCA
>JACJUY010011446.1:0-12938 GCA_014220935.1 Platorchestia sp. MABIK
CACCTGGCACCTGATGTAAGGAAGGGGTCATGTACACCTGTCACCTGATGTAAGGAAGAGGTCATGTACACCTGGCAACTAAAAGATGGGTCATGGACACCTGAAGTATCAAATAATTTGTATAGCAGCAAATTGAACTTTAAACAGCAAATCCCTGCAAACTGAAATCATTAAAGATCTATTAGAATGGAAATTTTGAAATATTTCAATCTTAAGAAACCAATTATAATCCCTTTTAGAGATTCATATTAATGATTTTCAGAATCAAATTTCAGGAAGACAAAAAGAAGTATGGGTACTAGACAGAACTGTCCACGACTGCAGACCAGAGCATTACGAGGCCTAACCATGCCAGGTTAAATTCCTCCACTCGAGATGCTTCACTGAACGCGTGAGGTCTCGCATGGTGTAGATTAGAATTCAAGTTAGTAAAGGCCGCCCTAACTAGAACTAAGGTGTTTCCAAGAGAGTAAGGCACCACTTAGTGTATTTGAGGAAACGGGGTATCTATGCATAAGGTGTGTGTCCCGCACCATGCCCATAGAAATAGCAAGATTGGGAAGAGTTGATGGAACATGGTAGAAGTTGAAGAAGAAAGTAATGGGATAGCTGCTAAAAGGATAGCAAATGGAAGAAAGGACAGGAACTGAAAAAAATTACAGCAGAAATAAAGGACAGCAGTGACCTGGGTAAACACGGTTTGTTAAAAAACCTATTCTATTTCAACAAAAAAAACGGCCTGCCTAAATTCCAACTCGGAACCTCACATCTTCCTCCTAGGAGCGCTAGCTCTCATGATCAAAACAGTTGTCAACCACTGAGGAGTATCGCACGATATAAAGGCCCGTCTACACTATCAAACTTTTCGTCAATCACGAACACACCAAAACGCGAACAAAAACACGAACTTTTCCGAATCGTGTCCAGACGTCCAGACTATGTGTTCGTCGGTGTGAAGTTGTTCGCGAACAATGTGTAAACAAAAAAGACTGCTTCCCAAGTAAGTTTTAGATAATTGATGCATATAATTGGTAAATTTAATTTGTTGAGAGTTATTGACCATAATTTATCTGTGTGGGCATGTGTGAACAGAAAATATTAAGAATCGTTAATATATTTTACGAACATTTCAAATACTATCAGTGTCACAGACGGGATCAGCTGATATAATTCTACCTTTTTCAATGCTCTTCATAAAGTTAAAATTCTTGAATTTGAGCTTAAAACTTTAAAATACGTTCCTACTCTGTCTAAAGAATGTTTTTTTTACTATTTTGTGACCTATATTTTCTGAAAGAGTGAGAAATGCTCATATTTTTAATGTTTGTCAAAAAACATCCAACAATATTCGAAATGATTTGCCAAAGTTATTTAATTTTTTTGTTTAATAAGCCCAACATTTTGTTTTAAAAATTTTAAATTTAGCTTATGTATATTATTTGTCCTAAACTATATGCAGTATCCATATTTTCTGTGCACATTTTTGAAGCGTCCATTGCTCAGCCAAGCAAACCAGAATGTATTACGTTTCATCATAACTACGGTATTGACTTGGCGCAATAACAGAGCTGAATGTAATAAGTGCACTGTGTTTTTGCTACACTGTCTGGTCTTGGGGTGCTACTTGAATTGATGAACTCTAGCTCAAAAAGGTAGTGGTGTGCAAAGTACATATATATTTCAAATGTTCTCGTAGTTGATTGTAACCTACTACAATTAGAACTACAATGAAACGAAACTAGTTCCATGATTTGTGAACTTTCATGTGCATTAAATGAATATTGTGTGATTTATTAATGCAAGGATAGTAGGGGACTCTATATAACCACTGTCTTCTTCCAGTAATATTATTCACATCTCATGAACCATTATTGCATAAACCATCAAAAAATGGTGTGGTGAACTTCCATCTGTTATTCCCTCTGTTGTACTCATTTACAGACTCCACAAACTCAGTGGGAATCTGCAGCCAGTGATTTCTACCTGAAGTGGAACTTCCCATGCAACTTCTAGAATTTCATGAACTCTTCTCTAAGAGATTGGATGCCATTAAGTGTCACTATGATGAAGTGAGAAGAAAGAGCTCCTTGGGCTGGCGGCAGCGGTGGATGCCGCGACTGTGTGCTGCTCCGCGATGGGGGTGATGCTCTGTTGTCGTGCCGTGGAGGCTAGACTACTGCTGCGTCCTAGAGCTATCATGAGCTATTGGCAACCTCGACTACCTACATTGGCATTGCAAGATAGCGTACTCGCGAACTTCCTGTAGACGACCGCAGCGGTACCAGAGAATTCAGAACCAGTTTGCTTTTGAGGTGGGTCGCAGTGACGTGTAACGCTGGGTTCGGTTGACCATTTTTTTGAGAATTTTCGATCAAAAATTTCAGCCCACTCTATCCCTTTCCATAATTTCAATGTTGGTTGGGTTAGACTTTGGGGTCTTCAATGAGAATTAAGCTTTATCTAAAAATGTTAGAATGCCATGAATTATCATTTTGAACATTTTCTTGTATTCAAACTATCCTTATTGTAAAAATCTTTTGATTTTAATGGAGCTATGATTCAATATGAAAGGTATTTTGCAAAGTAAACACTGCTATAGTATCGCTAATGTATTAACTTATGAAGAGCTAAAATATTGCTAATTGTTGAATTTCTGAAAAGCTAACATTACTCAAAAAATCATGCTTTTCTTGAATTATTAACTTAACTCCTCTCTGCTTGAAATTATCCATTTCCTTGGAACCTTGTTTGACGTTAATGTTTGTTCACAGCCCAAGCTTGACCTTCCTTTCGTTTGTGCCGGTGGGACAGCCGTGGTCCTGTCCTGCGCTGCCAAACCTTCCTGGTTTGGTTTCCCACGACTGGCGAGGGGCATTTGCACTACTGGTGTAAATGATTCATGATTTTACAATACTGTCAAATTATAATGCACTGTTGTCCAAATACTTTCCTTCACCCGCCATCATATCATCATGCATATTGGTTTTTCAAATGCTTTATAACTGACATCAGGATACAATGACGGTTACCTGGTCAAGGCGGTACCCATTTCCAACACCTGGGCAGGGTGCCTCGGAGTTCTCTCTTTCCCCATCGTGGAGAAATCACCACGTGGTGCTGAGATTCCAAAAACCGACACCTTTCCATGAAGGGTGCGTTCTTAACCACTTAATTTTGTAAAATCATGTAATCCTGCATTCAAGCCAGGGGAAAAAACAGTTGAATATTTTTATGTATTATCCCAAACATGCAGGACATAGATCAATCACCAAGAATATGATAAACCTATTCTGAATACAATTTTGTAGGCCCATAGACTACAACCATAATAGTTCAAGAATGCATTTTCATGACTGATTAACACAAGGACAACAGTGAACCCAGAACAGGTGTTCTTAAAGAGTAAGTGTGTGAATTTATTCTATTCAATATATACAATGAAAATTACAGCACGAATAAAAACGGTAAGTCAAAGGTTAAGGCACCAGAAACAAGTTACAGAGATACCTTGAAAGGTAAAAATTTGCAAAGGTGACTTGCTGCATGCCCAGATCTTGAATATCTTATCATTCATTGACAAAAACTATAATTAAACAAAATGCAGTGCTATCTAAAAATAATTCACCACTAAAGATATAGTTTTTAAAATATTTCAAAGGCTTTCATAAGTTGTTAATAGTTTCTTTTAGCTTTGATTACATGTTTGTTGTTCCCCATACCTTGCACTATTTTCATTACCAAAGAACTTTTGGTACTTTGAGCCTCCTTAACCACAACAGTGTTCCAAAGAGAGGAATAAAGTAGGGATCAATGAGTACAAACACGTACACAGGGTTTGTACTATGTTTAAAAATCCACTAACAATAATACCATATTTCTGTAATAAGTAGTCAACCGCAAGCCATCTAATTATGAAATGAAACTGATGAAAAGTATATGGCAAATAAACATTTCTTATGACAATCATCACCAAACAACATAACTGACATTCTGGTAAATAATTAATGAACATTTAGCTTAATGAAAAAATCTGAATAGAGATGCACATCCCTTAATTAACCACAGCCTCATCATATATTTTATACGCAAAGTAACGTCACTGCGTAGAGCGAACAAGTATAGACCATCATCATGCGTTTGATGTGCACTTTGATAGATTTTTAATGCAGCCTTGACCAATTCTTGGGTATCAAATTGTAGGGGTTTACTTCAGCTTGAATTAAGTTAGACATATGCTAATTTCTACATCTCCTGTATGGATACAAATGTAGAGTAAATCATCACTAAACAACATAACTGGCATTCTGGTAAATAATCTCTGAATATTTAGCTAAATGGAAAAATATTTCTTAGAATTTTGGCATTTATATTCTACATATCTAATACAGATAATTTGTCTTGTTGGTGAGTAATATAAAAAGTATATTAAAGCAAAGTTTAAATACCCTTTGGTATTGTAGTGTTAAATAATCATAACTTGGCATAACGAAGGTATAATTTGTAATTACTGGTCAAGCACATCATTAGCAAGGTACAAAAAGACTAGAATTTCATCAATCCAGCACTTCACTCATTTCATTATCTCAACATTATTTTAAACATTGCAGGAAAATTTTTTAATACTTCAAACACGATTGATTTACATCTGTACTACCAAAGTAAATACTTACGTACATTTTGTTTAGGCGCATTAGGATGCTAATGGCAACAAAATTGTTTACTATATGATTGGCTTATGTTCATCAGTTGGAAAATTTCCTTTGTGGAATTAAAATCAACAAAAAAATACACAACAGCCAAATCATTATGACACAATGAAGAAAGGGCACCCTGCTTCATTCTCTTAAAAATTCTTAACCTTAACTTTTCAATTCATGGAGAGTCTAATGAAAAACATACCCAACACAAGTCTGTTTAGAGACTTGTGTTGGGAGAAGAGGACCACCAAAGAAAAGGACCATAGTGATGGTGGTAGATTCATCAGAGGTGCTTGAACTTGAAGGCAGGGCCTTTGTAGCGACCCGTAGGGAAGGTAACCAATTTGAGGAAGGCCCGTGAATAGTCTTCAATGATTTCAATTGTTTCTTGGGTGGCAATGGACTTAAGGACTTGGGTGGCAATGTGCTTCTCAACCTGACGGAAGAGGAGAAAATAATTAGCTTATTAACCATAGGTGGCTTTCTAAAAATGATAGAAACTCTAAGTAACTATGAACAACTTGGTATATTAGAATAACACATTGGAGCGAATTAAAGTTTAATTTTGTAAAATTTCAATCAAACATTGATGAAGCTCATCAAAGTCGTTTTTGTGGAGATGTGACACAGCCAGAATTTTGCCAAAGCTAAAGTGCTGGAACTGTCACCTGATGTTCAAAGTTGATAATAATTTCCAATAGTATTTATAACAAATAATATAAATTTAAAAAAATGTATCCAATTTACAACCTGCATAGCAGGCTGGCTTGTTGATGTTGCAAAATTTTAGTTCAGAAATAAATGGGAAAATTTATTTTGATTCACACTTCTTCACTCCATATTTTTTATTTTTATATGCCTTGAAACTAAATACTTAAGGACCATATTTTTTACACAATACTTTCATACATACTAATCTCACTAGCCTCAATAGTCATGAATGAAGTTATGGAGAAAAATTTAACAATGCAATGAAATACTAACCATTGTTGAAGATTCTGAAGACCCAGCTCTGTAGTTCCGTAGTAGAGACACCTAGCAACATTGAGTCACCGCTGCTTATGAACTGCTCTGAAGCACTACAGAGGCAAAAAACTGCCTAAAGTTTCATTTAGAATAACTGTTTTTATATTTATTCTCCTACACAAACGTTTTTTATGTAAAATATCCAAATGTTTGAAAACTATCTGAAAAATACACAAAAAGGGGTAAAACATTTGGTTTAATTTTACAGACTGTGCCTGTGACATATGACAGTTAAGAAACAGCACTAAATGTTAGTTATCACTGTTACAGCAAAGTTTGCACAACATTTATCAATTCAAGGATAATTGATGCTTATACTACAGCACACACTTTACCATTAAGAATGGAATGTTGGATGAATTTACTTTTGTAGATAGATAACAGAAATCTTAGGAATTAAATTTGAGGCATAATAGTTTAGAAAAGATAATTTATTCCACTTTCAATAGGGCCACATTCATGATATAACAAATGAAAACAATACATTACCCAACGCAGAAGATGTTGAGCCAGATTTAAATAGGATTAGCTATTATCATGATTTTGGAAAAAGCTTAATTTAAAGCAATTCACTTTTGCATCCACAAGCAGAAGCGGTTAAAATTTTTAGAAGCCTAACAAGTCCCAGCATGCAGTTTCTTAAATGCAACAAGAAACATGAATGAAAAAGTTTTCCAATGCTTTTTCATAAAAATACTTAAACTCTACATACAGCTACAATGTTTTACCAACTAATTGGGTCAACAGAGCAGGTAAATCTTGAAAATAAGTTGTAATTGTGTTTATTTAAAAACTACAACTCATAAGTTTATAAAAGATTGCATGTTTCTCCCTGATAATTCATTCAAAATACAATTTCTAATCTGGGAACTTGATTCTAATGTAAGCATCAGGCTATAAAGGAAATTAAGTATTTAATAAAAATAAAAAATGTTACAAAGAAATACAATAAATAATAGCAACATATGGTCCAAATGAATATTTATGGCAATTTTATCATCATATTGGTAGCTAGCATTGTTGAAATACTACTGAAATATATCCAAAATTTCATTTAGATGTCACATCACAAAACTTTCATAATTTTATGCATGTTCAGCTTCAGTTCAGACAGTTTTTATTTCAATTATATTCACATCAACTAAATCCAGACCTACTCACATATTCTGTCATACCTGAATAAAATGAAATAACGTTACGTAGTTCGTTTTGGTAAATAAATGTCCGTGCCACCCTACAACTAACTTAATTTGCACCAAAAACATAATTAAATTGATAAAATAGGAGAAAAGACATAAAAACCAAGTAATTCACTCGCACAACCACCTTCCACAATACATAAACAAGCGAGTGTTCGCTGTTTGACCGAAAGTTGGTGTTCGCTGTTTTCCAACACGATGGAAAACACAAACACACCGAAATCTGCGAACTTTTCATCTGTGTTCGTGTTCGCGGACTGCCGAAAAACACGAACTTCGGGCAAAAGATTGTAAGAAGCGGTCACCTGCAGCAACGAACTCAGTGACCGCCTGGCTGTCGGCGGAGGAGCACGCAGTCATGTTCNGGCACCTGATGTAAGGGGTCATGTACACCTGGCAACTAAAAGATGGGTCATGTACACCTGGCACCTGATGTAAGGAAGGGGTCATGTACACCTGGCACCTGATGTAAGGGGTCATGCACACCTGGCAACTAAAAGATGGGTCGGGAACACCTGGAGTATCAAATACTCTGTATAGCAGCAAATTGAACTTTAAACAGCGAATCCCTGCAAACTGAAATCATTAAAGATCTATTAGAATGGAAATTTTGAAATATTTCAATCTTAAGAAACCAATTATAATCATTTTTAGAGATTCATATTAATGATTTTCAGAATCAAATTTCAGGAAGACAAAAAGAAGTATGGGTACTAGACAGAACTGTCCACGACTGCAGACCAGAGCATTACGAAGCCTAACCATGCCAGGTTAAATTCCTCCACTCGAGATGCTTCACTGAACGCGTGAGGTCTCGCATGGTGTAGATTAGAATTCAAGTTAGTAAAGGCCTTCCTAACTACAACTAAGGTGTTTCCAAGAGAGTAAGGCACCACTTAGTGTATTTGAGGAAACGGGGTATCTATGCATAAGGTGTGTGTGTCCCGCACCATGCCCATAGAAATAGCAAGATTGGGAAGAGTTGATGGAACATGGTAGAAGTTGAAGAAGAAAGTAATGGGATAGCTGCTATAAGGATAGCAAATGGAAGAAAGGACAGGAACTGAAAAAAATGACAGCAGAAGTAAAGGACAGCAGTGACCTGGGTAAACATGGTTTGTTAAAAAACCTGTTCTATTTCAACAAAAAAAAAGGCCTGCCTAAATTCCAACTCGGAACCTCACATCTTCCTCCTAGGAGCGCTAGCTCTCATGATCAAAACAGTTGTCAACCACTGAGGAGTATCGCACGATATAAGAAGCCGTCACCTGCAGCAACGAACTCAGTGACCGCCTGGCTGTCGGCGGAGGAGCACGCAGTCATGTTCGGGAAGTTGATGCTCGCCGTGCCAGGCAAGGCAGCCTAAGGTGTAGAAGTCACCTTTTCAACCAAGGACTTTATGCACAAAACATCAGAGAAATTTAACAGAACATTACACGGGTTGAGCAGGTCTTTTCTTCTTTTAATCAAGTTGTCATAGGACTACAATAGTCCTTCATTGTGCGATAGAAGCTATTTAAAGTCATTGATCAGAATAACCAACAAGATTAGGTAACGAAAATCGAGCAGTTACCGTGACTTGATGCTTTAGAAACTATTTACCATTTGAAACGTCTTCAGATGCTATTTAGAATTTTCAACGTGATATTTGCTTCAACTAATGGCAAATAAAATGCTGCAATGTAACTAAACAAATTTAAAATAAAAAAAATGAAAGACCCTCGACGTACTTTCTATTAGAACCACTTCAACGATTTCCTTGCATTCCCCATCACACTGATTTATACTGTTCTATCACTCATGTCAGCTCAGTAAATGACCTCCAAACACCGATTGAATCATAACCCTTCTAACATGATCCTCACCCACCTTATATTTCAAAATTTCTCCCCAAACATCTACAATGGAGCGCACAAAATGACGGACTACGAAGTAGCGCTGGTAGCGTTATGGTACTGCAAAACTTCAGAGCTACGCGCGATCCAATTACGCCCTCAGTTAATCAAGTAATTTGAAGCTACAAAAATTTAATTAATTTTTCAATTAAATTTACTGACACGAACAAGAAAATTCTTTTCAAAGAATTTTGAATCTCCAAAGAAGACAAAAAAGTTGGTTGTTCAATATTCTAGAGGCCTAAAAATGAAGGAAAATATACACATTGTTGCTTGACGAGTAATTTTATCTTACCCTCAGTTTTATCACAAACACTGCCTACGCTACGAAGGGAAGGTCACGACTCCCATGAAGACCAAAAAAAATGATGCAAAGTCATGAAGACACGCAAAGTCACGGTCAGCATTTATGTTGATGCCACCTTTTCATTCTCAATATTACTCCTGACAGTGTCAATGCAGTAGTTTATACGTTGGAGAAATAGGCTTCATTAATAGAAAACAAGTTCATATTTCAAGTTCATATAAAAATTCAACAAGCATAATTGTAAAAACAATAACGTTCATCCAACCTACTGACAAGAAAACAAGCCAAATTTTGAGGAAGTCTACACATAGCAGGAAGCTAGTATGCGATGTAGCTTCATTTCATGCATGATAATCATGTGCACTTTGCATCAAGCATAGGAACGCTCCCACACAATGGTCTTGTCTGCAAGAAGCTGAGAGGAGGCACCTAGCTGCTTTAATCACGGTCACCCTTCAAAGAATCAGAGAATATAAGAGATTCCACAATATACGAGTCATCAATTCGCTTAAATCACTGTCAATCTTGAGAGAACATGAGAAAACTTCCTAATATCCGAGTCATCTACCCGCTCAAATCAGTCACCATTTAGAGAGCATGGTAAGACTTCACACATGGCATCACCCTGCTCAAATCACAGCATCTCTTAAGAGAATATTGAAAGACTCCACAATATCCAAGGCACTGACCCCCTCAAATCATGAGAATATGTCAGTGAGTATGAAAAAACTCCACAATATCCAGGGCATCAAATTGCTCAAATCACGGTCACCCTTCAGATAATATAAGACTCCACAATCTCCACGTCATCCCCCCACTCAAATCACGGGGTCACCCTTAAGAGAATACAGCAAGACTTGACAGAGAGCACTTAGTATAAACACTGCAAGGAAAGGGCAACGGAGGCTCACCGATTGTGATGTTGATGCTGCCGCCGCCCGCTGTAGGGAACACCGTGCTGAAGGGTACAGGTGTGGCGCTCCCGTTCTTGCTGTTCCCGCTCGACTGCCATCTGAACCAAACATTCATGTAGAGCGGATGTGCGACTTGCATTTATGAAGTTGAGTTGCGTTTAGATAAGTAGTTTGAGCCTCCGTAATCACAACAAAGGTGGTCCAAAAAGACGGAGAAGGAAGGCAGTATTTAGTTTGGAGTCAAGTGAATCTATCTAGGCAAGTTATGTTCCGACGCTAGATGCCCTCCATATAGGAACAGCAAGCCAGGAAACAAGTTAATGAAGAAAGTAGTAGGTGCTGAAAAACATGACAGTAGTGAACCGAAAAGAAATGGTCCGTAAAAAACAAAAAACTATTCTGTTTCAACTCAAGGAAGGCCAACCCACCCTTCAGCTCGGGACAGTGGACTCAGTAACACGAGAGACTAAGTCCATAGATACACTCTTTACAAGGTGTCCCCCAAAAAAAAAAACAGGAATCCGAAATGAACATAGTATAATTCAAAAATTATTTACTGCATACTCATTCCGTTTTGACCATTTTCTTTGATGAACGCTTTCCATCAAATGCTTCATCTTATGATAAAATACCTTCAAAAACATTTACCTGTAATTACTCTACTGAAGGCTTTGAGGGACCTGTTTGCACAGGAAAGTCAAATAATAAAATGTACACGCCACAATTTAACTTTACCTGAAGTTACAGTAAAGAAGTCTTAACAACTACTTTGTAGCAAATGATTTGATGAAAAATACTGTCAACATGTTTTGAAAGCTCCAATTCCTTCCAAATGTCTTCCATTTCTGTCCAAGCACTTTTGAGCTCTTGATGACATCGATGAAACTGCTCCTTATATTAAACTGTCGATCATATTTTAGCTCACTGAATTTGTTAGTGATTCTTTCTTTCAATTCTTCAGTGTTTTGAAGGGGACTAGAATAAACTTTCGTCTTTACCCCTTAGAAAATAATTATACGGTGTCAGATCTGGGGATCTTGGAGGCCACTTAATTAATGTCTTGTTTCAATTCAACTATGCGGATAGTAAAAACTTCTCTCAGCCGTGTTCTTGCAGTTATCAGTCTACGAGCCGGCGCGCTGTCCTGCATCCACCAAACTCAGTACTTGATTGACATCAATTTCTCGATCTCTGGGATTGCATGTTCATTGATAAGGTCTAAGTACCCAGCACTAATTAAATTATTGTTGTTGAAATTTGGTCCAAATTCTACCCCAACCGGTAACTTAATCCTAACAAATAGATACCTCAAAGTTAAATGCAGGAGGGTTATTAATTGGTGCGAAATGTCGTCCATAGGGTTATTCACTCTACCATTCATGAAGAACACCACTTCATCACCAATTGTTACAGTTTTGTCTTTCGTGGGACACCCTGTGTAAGACGCATGGCCACACTTGAAAAGTGTTCCTACTGCTAACATACCTGATGTGTCGCAAAGAAATCTCTGTCCGAACCCTTGATGTTACTAAACAAAATGAAAAAGCCCATCGATACTAGCTGTCTCACTACTTCTATAGTGAGCACATAAGTGGAGAAAGCAATGAGCTAGAAAACAAGGTAAATTTATCTCGGAAGTTGAGACTGTACGCTTGTATTACCCTCCCGACTTGGAGAAGCACAATTTTTTTAGTAGTTAGTTGAAGACTCTGTTTTTCACAGCTAAGTAGTTTTCACAGAGGAAAAATAAAAATCACTGCATTCGAAAAGGAAAACGGGGAATCTATGCACAAGGTGAATTCACACACAGGATACGTGGCGCATAAAAACTGCAAGTGTGGATGGAAGAAGAAGAAAACACAAAGACGAGATTGCACAGATGGTATGAAAACGAAAAAACAAAGCGGGGACGAATAATAGAAGTCCCGAAGGCCTATCTACAGCTAAGGTTACCAGACAGTATCTCTCTCGGAGGCGTCAGAGCCAATGGTATAGGATAGACAAACTAACCCAACATGAAGCTGTTGTCCACTCAATGCACCAAAGAGAACAATGAGTATAATTTATCATGGAATAAATTAACGAAATTTAAATTAAGCTTTATCTTCATATCGCTCATTGGGAAGAACGTCATAACTCAAAATTTTGGAAAATTGACTTACCCACACTGTTAAATTCGCCATTTCGTTCTACGTATTTTGGTAAAACCATCATTACTGTGCCTTCAAAATTGTCCGAAAGAAAGGATTAATTTTTTCGATCAAAACTAATTCTGTGACGTAATTTGCAAAGTTAAAATAACTTCTTCTGGAAAATCAAGAATTTCGACTTGTGGCGTTATTCCCAATGAGAGATTTTGACAACGGTGAACTCACTACATATTAACATGAACCAGAGCACTGGAAGTGTAGTGCCATTGGTTTTCATCAAATAATTGAAGCTGAATAATCAGCATTCGTCAAATAAATCAATACAATACACGTGACCGTAGGTGTGAACACATACAAGGAATAACTTTATGATCAATTTTTATTCACTGAATAAAACAAACTTGCTCAGAAAGGGCTTGTCATACCTCCAAAATCGCCTTGCACCTAAATATTATGAAGTTGAATCAAAAGCTTAGGTGCTATCTGACAGGCTGTCAGTAGATCCCCACACACAAGCAAGATTTATGGAAAATGTAGGGAAAATCAAAATGCAAGCCCAATTTCAGAATTAAACATACCCAATAGATTGGAGAACCAGACGCATAAATGTTGGATTAAATACAATAAATATGCGTATTTATAATCCATTTGTTCCTGATGTTGGCTTTATTGGACTGACTGTTATGTTCAGTTGACACAATACATCCAAGTTCTGCTTACAATGATGAAGTACCAATCACTCCTGAGAGA
>JACJUY010011448.1:6339-17031 GCA_014220935.1 Platorchestia sp. MABIK
CCAATCTGCTTTTCCATTGCAAATAGTCTAGGGTTTTGATTTAGTTTTATTTAGTTTTTTCCTTTTAGGTTTATTTTTGTTTTTTATATCTTCAATATGTATATAATTCATTTTTTCCAGAGCACTTTTGTTGAAAATGACTCAACGAGTCGAAACGTTCAATTTTAACAGTATAGCTTTTAGAACAAAATGTTAAGTTTCAAAGCCTTATTCCTCGCTTTTATTTTCTTAGTCGAAAGTTATGATTGTTGAAAAAATGCTACATTTTGTGTCGACCATGAGAATACTAGAGGGAGCGGCTCTCTGAACTAGGTCAGCGTATACTACTACTACCACAGCGTATACTACTAGCTGGTCAGCGTATTAAGAATCAGAGCTATTTTATAGGACAGATTCTGCTATTACAATTATGTCCTCTATTAAGGACTATGAATTCCCTATACATATATCGTGCGACGGAAAACAATGGTGTACCTCATGCACGATGTTCTCAACGTCCCAGTCACTGAAAAACTTCTCCACAAATCGCCTTAATTATGAATACGCTAAGAAAGAGATTCTTTTGAAGTACGACTTTACAACATTCAACTTAACTTGTCACTCAATGAAATAGATTGATTTCTGGGATTTCTCATTTTAAGGATAAAAAGGAGAACTAACGTAGCTTATAATATAATGTTAGAAAACAAACAGTTTGGATTATAAAAAATCCATATTCAGTGTTCTGAAAAACAATAAATAGAAGTATTAAAACATTGTAACCATTAATCTTTAGAATAAACCGGATGTAAGACAATGAAATTCAAAAGACATGATAAAACAAAAACTATACAAAATTTCCACAAACAATGGAAAGTTTCACCGCCGTATCACATTCATTTATTGACGGACGGTTTTTTAAAATGTATATCGACTCTAAAATGCGGAGATCGGACAAATGCGATGTTGAATAAAAAATTTTTTAATTTGTGTTTTTAAATAAATGATCTTTTTTCAAACAGTGTTCTTTTATAGATGCGTTGGATGTTTCGGCCAGGTTACAGCCGGTGCGAAAGGAGACTCCCCTTGTGTTGTGCACACCTCACAAACAATTGGTCACAAACAAAACACCTCACAAGTGAGACCGCTGCGAGCACTCTTACATTGGTAGCACTGGGCTCCAATAATTATTGTTTGTGAGGTGTGCACAACACAGGAATCTCCTTTCGCACCGGCTGTAACCTGGCCAAACCATCCAACTCATCTATAAGANTTCAGTAATAGTACATTGTATCTCTTCCAATTTTGAATAGAGTGACCTACAGTTCCAACACAGGAGTGAGAAATCCGCATTTAGATCCGCATTTGCGAGGACATCATCTTCCAATTTTTAGGAAAAGTCTGGTATGGCGCGAAAGACTTTGTTTAGAAGCCATTAGTCAGACAGGCACTCGCCGAGACTGTAAAAGCCAATACATCGATCCATGTCTCAACAAAACTTCAGGCTTCGAGATTGGATTCTTGCGAACATTTATGCAGTCCTCGTAGGAATAACGTAACAGGCGCAATGATTTTCGGTCACGCATAATGGAAACTCATCTCTCGCGCCTCGAAACACGGCTTTGAGCGATGTAAAACGGACTTGTTATGGCGATATACATACACTTGTTGTTCTAGATGTTGAAACTCGGGCGTTCCTTTGGACGATGTTGTTCCTTTTGAGCTCGAAGCCATGGGTGTTGTTACCGAAGCAAGTGGTATAGTGAATGTAGTGGACGGTATTAGATTATAATTATTTGGATTTTAAAATTATCTTAACCAAAGCAAGTGGTATATTGAATTTAGTGGACGGTATTAGATTATCACTGGTATGATTTTATAATTATTAGAACCAAAGGAAGTGGTATAGTGAATGTAGTGGTTGGTTTTAGATTATAATTGTTGTGATTATATAATCATCATAACCAAAACAAGTGGTATATTGAATGCAGTGGACGGTATTAGATTATAATTTTTATCCAAAAAAGGAAGTAAATTTTGCAAAGTTAGCAAGTTCAATTAAAAGTTGAGTGCAAAACCTAAGAAGCGCACATTTTCAAAATTGTATGCGGTTAGTAGATTCGTTTTAGAATAAAACGAATAACCTCACACAATTTTGACAACGTGAACTGCATTGGTTTTTGCCATGAAATTTTTTAAATTTTTACAATTAAATTATAATTAGAATAACCAAAGCAAGTGGTATACTGACTGCAGTGTACAGTATCAGATTAGTGTTCGACGCTGTGAAAATGTTGCAATGTTTAGTATTTGAAGAGGTCAATTTTTTTTCAATAGAGCGCCCCAAGATTTTTTTTGAAGCTGATACCGTCCTGAGCAAAACTCATGCCATGATACCTCTGACAATTTTAATTTAGAATTCATTTGCGACCATCAATATTCTTGATTCAAATCTTAGAGACGTAAGCGTTTTTCACAAAGTAAAATAAATGTAAAAATAACTTCTACGTTTGGAACTGTGACATCAAGAATTCGAATTGCATCCTCATGAACATCAGACTTTAAAAGCATTTCCAATTGCGTATTTGTTTTTGCAGTTCCTTCTCATTTATTTATATTTATTTTTCAAATATCTTCACATCATTTTATTCCCCTCCATTTAGCTGCATACGTGATAACATGCTTACTTATCTGCGTTCTCATTTACCTATGTTAACTCTTTAATTTACAGTTTCTTGTTGCTTTTATCAACATATGTCAAATCTTTTAACAATTTAATTTACAAATTCTTATCTCATTTATCCACAAATTAAATATTTTGCGAAATTAATTTACCAATTCTTTTCTCTTATATTTACGTATTAAATATTTCATCAATTTAATTTACAAATCCTTATCTCATTTATCTACACATTCAATATTTCACCAAATTAATTTACCAATTCTTATCTCATTTATCTACATTTTAAATATCTCACCAATTCAATTCACCAATTCTTGCATTCATTAACATGTTTTACTTGTTCACGCACTTGTTTTGACGTAGCATGTAGCCAGAATTCGATTCGATTTGACGTATTCTGCGGACGTCATCACTGAAAGTCCGGCGCCTGAGCCGCCGTCGTGTCGAGAATGTCGTACACGCTTCAATATTGAGGAGCGGCCGTGCGGAGAAGGAAGAAATTTAAAGATGGTTACAAAGTTGCCAGGGTGGCAAGTTGGTGGTGGCAACTATGTTGAAGTGGTGACAGTGATTGTGGCAAGATGCTAGAGGGAACATGTTGGTGGCAACTATGTTGAAGTGGTGACAGTGATGGTGGCAAGATGTTAGAGGGAACATGTTGGTGGCGAAGATGCTGAAAGTGGCAAGTTGGTGGCAAAGATTATGAAGGTGGAACAATGACTTTGGTAATGACATTGGTAGCGGAACGTTGGAGACAAAGATTCTGAAGGTGGAAACAATGATGGGGACAAAAACATTAAACGTAGCAACTAAATTGGGGGTAAGATGTTGAAGGTGGCTACAATGTTGATGGTGAAGATGTTCAAGGCGGTAGGTTGGTTACAAGAATTTTGAAGGACAAAATGCCACTGACAAAAAGTTGAAGATGGCAACAGTGCGGGTGGCAGAGGTGTTGAATGTGACAGTGTTGGTAGGAACAAAGTTCATGGAGGTTACATTTTAGAAGACGCTACCCTTTTGGGGGATGAAGGAAAACTGTTCCTTGTAACATTTCTGATTGCAGCAAACATGCCGAAAGCAGCAACAACAAACAAGACAATGAAATTGGTGACCACCTCTACTTCAAACACACGTTTTGTGTTTGTCCAAACACAATCCAAGCGCAAGTAATCTCTAGGATGCCATAAATTTTTCCTTGGGCTCATAAGAAGTTGTTCCCCCTTGAATTTTACGTTAGAACTTTGATTTTTCATTACGAAACGAGGTTAGTTATACATGTGATTAGTTAGAATTTCATGGAATAATTTTCATCTTTTGAAATTTTAACTTTAATTTTTATCTCACAGAATTTGAAATTATTTTATGACGTATTCATTGTTTTAATAATTTGTCCGATTTTGAAACGGTGACTCCAAAATTTAATCTGAAAATAATAACAGAAAAACGTTCAATTACGAATAAAAATGATCAAATAATTCACATACCCTGAATGTACTAGGTAATTGCTGGCCTGAAACTTAAGAAATTTTAGTCGATATAAGGATGTTCGATTGCATTTTCTCGAAAACCAAGGTATTTGAACTATTTATATATGCGTGTTCTACCACTATATAATTTCTGCATAACAAGGCAAAGAAAACAAGATTATTCTCATACCACCTACTCCTTTGTTGCAAAAGAAATAAAAAGTTAACATTTACTAAGATTTTCTTGTAATAACTTGAGCCTTGATTGGTCGGTAATACATTGAACTCTCCTCGACTCATCACAGAGAAAAAGATTTAGAATTGGAATCGCAGCAAAACGGTTTTATTATTTTATCTAATTGCCAAAAATGAAATGACCTGAAAGAGAAAATACGGCAATGAATTTAATTGACGACACGAATTTTTGTTTTCTCACACGTTAAATATTTCCTTGAAGAATAGTTCATTTTTTTCGATGAGGCGAAATTACAGAATTACTATGCTTCTTATTTCACACCATCGATTCAACCATGTTTTCTCTTCCACTTCCTCTTTCACACCAGCATTGCAACCATGTTTTTTCTTCCAATTCAACCAGTAACGCAACCACATTCTCTTCCATGGGTTCATATTCTCCCTCCAACATCATGTTCTACAACAATAATGCAACCATATTCTCTTCCACGCGACAAAATTCTCCCTCCACCATCATGTTCTACACCCGTGATGCCACGTCATCCCCCCAAAAGCCTAAAATCAATTCTTGTCCAGGGGAGCCGTATTTTGGACTACGTTCGACAAAAACACCTAAAAGAGCTTCTTTTTGGTCCCAAATGCGGTTCGGACGCACAAAAAATGACCTCGATAAGCCCATCATCGGCGAGCGTCAGAACGGAAGCCCAGGTCACTTTGTCTGCGTCAGCGCTGCTCAAACGCGCCCTACAGCCGTCCTATGGCCGCCCCATGGCCGCCCTATAGCCGCCCTATGACCCCCCTATGGACACCCTATGACCGCCCCATGACCGCCCCATGGCCGCCCTATGGCCGCCCCATGACCGCCCCATGGCCGCCCTATGGCCGCCCGCAGTGGGCAGGCGCAGGGAAGTTATGTTGAGGGAATCTTTCAAACATCCTTTGATGGTCGAGATGATGTTCATTGATCAATCTTTCAAACATCCTTGGACGGTGGTTAAATGGGAGGAGGATTAGTTTTTAGAAAATCTTTCGACGGTCGTTATGATGTTGAAGGACTCTTTCAAACATCCTTGGATGGTCGGAATGATGTTGAAGGGTCAATTTTTCGAACATCCGTGTGCAGTTTATGCGAGGGTGAAAGTGGTTTCTTTAACATTTTTGAAAGGTGAATAAAAACAAGACGGATAAATAAATTTGGAAAAAATTACATGTCTTTAGATTATAACTGTGTTGCTGATGAATAAATTCCACAGTTATTCTCACAATGTTAATATGATCACGGATAAAATCCAATTGAAAGAGAAATAATCAAGTTATCTCATCATATACAAGACAGAGTTTTCCACATGATAAAAGTTAAGAACAATTGATAAAGCATCATCAACGATATTAAACATTTTAGTGTTTGGCACATCCGACAAAATTCAATGAACAGTATGTTCTTCTACTCTATAAACGTTTGGAATGTAAATTTACACATCAACTACAGAGAGAAATCGTTTATCACTTGTAAGCAGTAGGCTATTCAAAACTATAAACGTTTGAAATACAAATTTACGCCTCTAATACTGAAGGTCATCAACCACCTGACCTCACCACCACCTGACCTCACCACCACCTGAACTCACCACCACCTGAGCTCATCACCTAACCTCACCACCACCTGACATCACCACCTGAGCTCACCACCTTAGCTCACCACAACCTGACCTCACTACCTGACCTCACTACCTGACCTCACCACCTGACCCCACCACCTCCAGTTCAGATGATCACTAATAGCCGTAATTAAGCACCTGGAATCCGCCGCGATATCGACTCGAGCTGTGGCGATGATCGCAGCCACTCACGTGCCCGTAATGGCGGCATCGACCTGCCCGTTTTTTTATGCTCAATTGCACAAGGAAATTGCAATGGTAGGCTGTGATACGAGGTTCACCAGTGCACAATTACAAGAATATTTTAATAGCGGGTACTATTGGGATGGATATATTTGTTTGTCATCCACATCTGCAGGATTTGTCAAAAGAAAATATCGAATCCCGTCATTTTTGAAGGGTAGTGTACACTAATATTATGAAGTAGCCATTAAACTCTGAAATCGCATATTAATTGCTTAAAACTATTGTTATTAATTAGTATTTTAAATTTTTCATGCATTTGTGGCCCAGGCCGCGTCTTCCCGCCACACAAAGACTAGGTGGGGCCGTTGATTCCTGATAATCAGGAATGGGAATCAGGCAAAGCCCGATCCAATTCCCGATTTATCTTTGTAATCGGGGCTTGCATCATATCATGGCCGCTTATGGTAGACGAGACAAATTTCAAGTGACATGAATTTATACATCCATACTCATGCGTTTAATGAAAACGAGAAAAATTTTGAGAGATAAGTTTTTGAGAGAGCGTCACATTTCTCAAATAACTTGCGAAAATTGGATTGAATCTCATTACACTATTTGAAATTAAATGAAATTTTATAGTCTCCTATTTCAAAGTATATTCTCTTCTTTTACTCCTTTGTGCATACATGTCAACGAGTTACAGAAGATTAAATCGATTTCTGAATTTCCATTGTTTTTTTCGTGTATTGATTTTTTCGTGTATTGTTCCTCAGTTAAATAACACTTTCTACGTCACTTTGAAATTTTGATTCAGCTTCTACGATCTTAATTTTGTACGTTTTCCCTTCAATTTTACCGAATCACCACACGTTTCTCGCATTCATTACAGCTGCTTTGTCTTATTTCAATGTCGGAATTGAAATTTAGATCACTTTTTGCTACACAGTTCATTTGACTGCCACCTATCCTCTAAATTTACTTCTCGTGAATTTATTAGTCTACCAATGTTTCACCATCAAAGTATTAAAACGTTTTAGTAACTCGGATAGTTTTTCATAGCTGAAGTTAAACGAGAAAAAAACGCAAAAAGAATCATGCTTTTTATGTCAAAGTCTCAAAGACCTGCTTCTCTCCTTAGATATTTTACCAACAATCAAGCGTATTACTTTCATTTCTACCCCCTTCACACGTACAAATAGAAGCGCCGTTATTCTCATCACGCTTTATCGAATTTCTGACCCCTGTAATCTAGAGACCGTCGTTCTTTTTCTTCATCTGATAGCCGACCCCAGCTCCGTTTCTGCTCTCTCAGCATCGTGGTCGCAGTTACCCGACCGACATCGACCTCCAGAGTCCGTACTAGAACGGTTTCCCCTCCCAATGTGGGGCCCTCACCTTAATAAAGGTGCTTCAGTGTCTTAAGAAATTGCAAGAGAAAAAGATTTGATCTTTGAGTGGCTCGGAAAACTCCTGCTTGCAATCGCCGGAGTTTGCCCGAAGACAACTAGGGAGGATGAAAATTGATTTGCTTTCTTTCAAAATAGTGCCCTAAATCAAGGTTTCGAGTGATTGTTTGTAGAATTTTTTGCGAGCAATCACAAAAAGTTTTGAAATATTTCGGCGGAAATGAGTATTTATTTTTTGAACTTGTTAGATATTAAAATAAAAATCATTTATCGTGTTTCCTTGTGCAGCGAACGCAGAAGCGGTTATGAATTAGATTTGAAGCACTTTTAAAATTGAAAAAAGAATCATGAGTATGCCCCAAAAAATTATGAGTAAGCCTAATTTTTCCCAAATATGTCACTTCTTGAACTGAGAATGAAATTTCAAGTTAATGAAGAGATCAAATTTTAAATAAATGAACACAGTCTGGGAATGAGTGAAAAACGGGCTGAGGTATAGCTGACTAATTGATAGTTCTTTGAAAATTTCTTCTCTAATCCGTAGTGTAACTTCAAGAACAAAATAAATAACTTATCCCTAAAACTTACTATAAATATCGTAATCACTTTTTGAAATCGCCTTCACATTCCTTGCCTAATACAAGTTTGAAATTCACATCATATTTAATGTGAAGAATTAGTTTTTTATTTTTGAATGAATTATTCCAAGCGATTGAAAATGAACAATTAACAAATCGGATTAGATAATTAAAGGCAGGTTAAAAAAGAGTATTGATGATTATCACAAAGTATTAAGCGCTATTGCAAACTTACGATTTTTGTTGATGTGGATAAGTTTTGCCGCTTTTTTTAAGCTAACAAAACTGATGTCGCAATTTACTTTAAACTATTATGGACAAGAAAGCACTTGAATACTGAGGCTTATTTCAAAATTCAGTATTCTGCTACGAAATTACTTATTGGATGTTTTTGACAGGAATATAATTTCATTATATGAAAGAGTTTGTATGGTAATGAGTTGCACAAAAGTGATCCCACGGAAAAGCAATAGCGGTATTTAACGTCTTTTTTGTTGCTGTGCTATTCACTGATGCTAGATAACTAGAATTACGTACAAAATTTTTGTAAATGACCGTGGTTGGTGTAGGCAAATCATACCCAGTGTGAATGCGCTCTTTCTGAGTGTCCAGTGCGGCTTTTGAATCTTTTCATTCCGCTTAGGTACGCAGAGAGTGTTAAATTTTTCTTGTCTTTTCTAGAGCCTACTTCATTGGTTGATGTTGCACATTTTAGCGGCAGTAGAAATAAGGTTCGATGATAGGAAAACGAATCGTTATTGGTAGAAGATACCTTTGTCGAATGATGAAGATAGTTTACCTAATAACTTTGATAGCAAAAGACGCATCAAAACGAGAATCTTTAATGATATCAAATGAAGTTCTTTAAAATGAAAAAATATAGATGACACCAGGAAATGACGGGAAATGGACTCTTCGATGGCAGAAAAAACGCTTGGAATAGAGATGCTAACGTTTCAATATCAGAAAATAGACATCTTACAAAATGAAATTAGATGCATTGTTAGCAGAAAATAATCTTTTAAAACGTTAGTTTGTTAGAAAACCGATTTTACTGGGAAATAGACGTCTTAATGAAATAACAAAGAACTCCTTGTTCATAGAAAATGGACGCTTATATAAAAAAGTTCTCATTCGGGAAAATAAACGTGCAGAAACTAGAAAAATTGAACATTTTTCCTGGAGATTCCACGTTAATAGAAAATGAATGCATGTAAAAAAGTTCTCATTGATAAGAAACACACGTGTAAAACAAGTAAAAAATGAAAACTTTCCCCAGAGATGGTAGACTTTTATATGACGATAATAGGATGTGGAATAATTTTAATAATGACGATGATAGGACGTGGAATAATTTTAATGATGACGATGATAGGATGTGGAATAATTTTAATGTGACGATGATAGGCTGTGGAAAAATTTTAATGACGACGATGATAGGATGTGGAATAATTTTAATGATGACGATGATAGGCTGTGGAATAATTTTAATGATGACGATGATAGGATGTGGAATAATTTTAATGATGACGATGATAGGCTGTGAAATAATTTTTATGACGACGATGATAGAAGCACATGTCGGTTTGTATTTTTACAAATTATAACTAAGAAAATGAAAGCGAGGAATAAGGCTTTGAAACTTAACATTTTGTACTAGAAGCTTTACTGTTAAAATTGAACGTTTCGACTCGTTGAGTCATTTCCAACAAAAGTGCTCTGGAAAAAATGAATTATATACATATTGAAAATATCAAAAAAATAAACCTAAAAGGAAAAAACTAAATAAAACTAAATCAAAACCCTAAACTATTTGCAATGGAAAAGCATATTGGGAGTCATTTAAAAAAGGCTTTCGTTTGGTGTAGGCAAATTAAACACAGTGTGAATGCGCTCTTTCTGAGTGTCCAGTGCGGCTTTTGAATCTTTTCATTCCTCTTAGGAACGTTGAGAGTAATCAAAAAGAGAGTAATCATTTTACAAAAGAGAGTAATCATTTTTGTAGTTCAGTTTTTTGCAAATGCAGTTTCACCCCTGGTCTTGGTACCAGTTTTTTTAGTTTTTGTACCTTTCGATTTAAAATGAACAGTATTAAAACGCTGTTGTCAAGGGCCTTTACAGTTAGTTCTAACTTTAGCAATCTTCATAAGGAGTTTACTTTTCTGAAAAGGTTTTTCCATTCCAATGGTTTTCCAATGCAACTTTTTGAGACTACTCTTAGGAATTTTTTCAATCGAATGTACTGCCAAACTCCTACTGTTGCTACTGTAGAAAAGAAAGATTTGTTTTGTGTCCTCCCTTTTTTCGGTCAGCAATCAGAAAAAATGAAGAAAAAATTGTACGTACTTTTATCCAAATATTTCACTCAGGTTAACTTTCATTTCGTGCTTCTCAATAAATTTAGAATTCGCTCTTTTTTCAACTACAAAGATATACTTCCGAAAGGTATGCTCTCTTCTGTAATTTATCAACACAGTTGCGCACAGTGTGCGTCAGAGTATGTGGGTTCTACCACTAGAGCCTTGCATATTCGCGTTGCAG
>JACJUY010011449.1:11864-22692 GCA_014220935.1 Platorchestia sp. MABIK
TATCCAGTCACGAAAAAGATATCTCAAAGTCTGCCCGAAGCGTGTTGCAGCCTGGGGGAGAACACTACAAGAGGACCTACCCCTTTAATGAAAAATTTGAAAAATGAGTGAGGAGTGTCCGACGGATCCTGATCGGAGTAGAAATTAAAGACACAATATCGGCTGCGCAGCGATCGCTAGGGAGACGGAGGAAGTTCTTTTACCAAGATGCAACAAGTGAGTAAGATAACGAGTAGCAAAAGAAGGATTGAAAAACAATAGATTCGATACTCAGAAAAATTAATGAAGAGGGTGAAAACATCATTTGAATTAATGAATGAATTAATGAAGAGAATGAAGCCAGCTGTCCTGAGGGCCATCGAGATAACCAAGATTGAGAGGCAGTTGGCAGAAATCGAATAAACGGCATTCTTGGCGCAATCCTGCTCTCCAGCGGACCCGAAAGTACAAACAGAAGACCATGAAGAAAAAAAGGAAACAAGTTTCTTTAGGGTTGATCGAGGGAAAGTACTTTCACAGGTACCTCTTAGTCACCTACGGCTCTGGAAAGAAGAGGACAGTTAATCTTTAAGAATGGACTTTAGGAAAAATACAATCTATAAAGTTAACAGAGCGACCTTTATCAAACAAAGATATCCTGAGCCTGAAGATGAAACAGATGTATCAATTGATCAAATTACTCGTCTCTGTGAAAGAAAATCTCAACTCTGCAGTCCAAAAAGAGTCTCATATGTATTTATGCATACGATTTAAATAACCTCGAAAAATGCAGGACAGGTCTCTCGGAAAAGTGCGGCGTGCAAAAAGCGGTTCACGCGACGTGGATGAAACTAAACCAATTACCTGAGCCCATTCTATATCCTTCAGATAAACTATAGTTTCAAAATATATCGACATTGCGTGGGAGCAAGTTAATTCAAAAGTACATGATATACAACCAAAACCTTAGCTGTGCGAGAGATGCAAAGAATACGACCTTAGAATAAAGTATTGAAAAGGAGAGAAAATTTGCCCAAAGCGCAGCTTAGTTGGTCATGGAATACTTGACGACTGCGAATACGATGATATAAAGTGCCATCACTGCTGAGAGAAACATATCACACACGCAAAAAGTGTGGTTTTGAGCAACAGAGAGGGAATATTTGACATTTCAGTGCAAGGAAACAGTTTTAAGGGACAAGCTGGCTGTTATTCCACCACTACCACTCCCTTCAGGAGGATACACCCATTCTATCTATGGGAATTAGCACTCCCAGTGGGAATATACGATGTCCTTCCGAGCTAAAGGTCAGGTAGCCTTTCTTTAATTGATATTTTATAGATTGTTTGTTTTGTCACGCCCTTGTTGTGGTTAGGGAGGCTTAAACTAACATATAAACTCTCTACCACAGACGTCCAAAATTCTCAATGAACTACGCTAAGGCCGTAACAACACGCTCCGACCCCGCAAAAACAAAAGTATCCGATGAAAAGACAAACCGCCAGGAAGACCAGAAAACAAAATCAGAACCCCAGCGAAACAAAAAGAGCTGAAAAGCCCATGGAATGGACTGGTCTGAACAAAGTCCTTGAACATGTAAATTTTTCCTTTTTAAGAGTCAACCTTGGCCGCAGTACAGCCACCACTTCTGAAAAAGAAAGAGAATTTAGAAGAAGAGAAGCGAGATAGAATTTTGATGAGTGTATGCGCGAGGCGAGAGAGTATTAAGGATGTTTTATTCCAATCAAGCCTTATACATATCATTTTGTACATTGGTATTCAAATGCCTTATAACTAACACCAGGACGCAATGACAGTTACCCCCGGTCAAGCCGTACTAATTTTCGACGCCTGGGTAGAGTGCTGAATTGTGGCTGAGTTCTCCCTTTTCCCAACAGGGAGAAACACCGGGCGGCACTGCCGGGATTCGAACTGCCGACACCTTATCATGAGACGCGCGTTCTTAACCACTCTACCACGAATTCAAAGTGGCCAAAAAAATTACGAGGATTGATTTAAAAAAAGGTAATTATTCAAAGCCATAAGAGAGAGAGAGCGCAGGACGGTAGTCACGTGGAACCTCGAAGGAAGATTACGTAAGGAGATCTCCAAGGACTAAAGAGGAGAGGAAAAAGTTTGGTTAACGGACACATGAAGACAGAACACGCAAGTAGCGGTGACGGCGGAAGAAGAAATTGTATACATCCTGTGGAATGTACAGGGAAAAGCAACATCAAAAGAAGACCTGATTACCCTTGTTGACGCTTTTAAGCCCACAGTGGTAACAATCCGTGAGGTATTCTATGGTAATGATTTTGTATCATCAATATCAGGAAACAACGGTGTCTGCAAAGAAGGCCACTCCATGTAGGAGTTACATTGAAGTCTGCGAACGATACCTACACAATAAATCAAATCCATTCGTCAGCCAAAATAACAGCAGCAATGATAATTAGATACTATAATGAAAGCTATGCCAAAGTCTTGTAATAAATACTGCACACATGCCTCCGTAAGAAAGATGTCCAGAACTTGTCCCCCACATTCTTAAGGTTTCAAGACAGGACGGAGGTAAGATCGAGGATAACTATTTTGGGTTTGTAAATTTCTGAAAGCTACCCTTCGATTACGGAGTATAGTATACGGAAGTAGGGCCTACTGCTGTAAACATTGAAAGTCGAGCAATATTGCTTATGAGGGCTCCGTCGGGGTATCGTGTAGGGCCCGCTGTTCTATCCAAGGAGACACCCACGGAATCTATTCTTTCAGTTCTCATCTCATGTTTTCCTTCTCCCTTTATAAGTTAGTCTTTCATTTTTCACTTATTGTCCTTTGAGTTTCCCTTAATAATTTAATTATTCTAGTTAGTCAAACTGCATCAGACACAACATCGCTTAAGGTTTTCCTAGCCGTTTATTTAGGGTCCTCCAAGAGAGGCCGTTCATTTAGGGCCCTCCTAGAAAGGCCGTTTACTTAGGGTTCTTCAAGAGGGCCCTCCTAGGGTTCATTTAGGGCCCTCCTAGAGAGGCCGTTTACTTAGGGTTTAAGAGAGGCCGTTCATTTAGGGCCCTCCTAGAGAGGCCGTTTACTCAGGGTTTTCCAAGAGAGGCTTTTCATTTAGGGCCCTCCTAGAGAGGCCGTTTACTTAGGGTTCTCCTAGAGAGGCCATTGCTAAATTAATTAGGTAGAATTAATTACATTAGATTTAATTTTAAGGTTTTCTAACTTGTCTCTCATTGTGAATTTCATCACAATACCTGAGCCTTCCCTATCATTTCTGTACCGCTGAAAGAGTAGATACATGACTGAGTAGATAATCCTTAGGTGAGCCTCATTGAAAATGTTGCTAACCGTTTTCTGATTTGTTGGCTTTGAAAATTAAGCTTGCATTTCTCGGGATTCGCTATTTTTAAGCACATTATTTTCTTATTTAGAAGAACACCATCGCTGCTTTTGCTTTAGATCGTACTGAGCCCACTCTTCCATACGACTTGTGAAATGAGCATTCCACATCTAATGCAGAACTTTCATAGGGTGAGGGTGCAAATTTTGAGCATTTTTTGTCTTATCTGTGCTCACACTTTTGTGCTATTTTTGTGTTTACCACCGCAACCTAACTACCGTAATTTCCTGTCTCCTCCTGCAGTATCCCCATAATTTGACTCTGCTTAAAATCAAAACTTCAGGACGCCTCTCCACCTACGGAGACGCAATAAGGTCGCTCAGGGATCTTCCTGTCCATGCAGTCTTTCTAGTTTACTGGCGCAGAAACGAGGGCACGAGTACATTTCACGAGCACACTGGTCGATGGATTTGGGAACTGAGGAGTCTGGGCAAGCAAAGTTTTTTTGAGCTAACTGTAAACTAGGCGGCGATTGAACTAAAATCGTATGCTCGCTTACTATGTTTCGCACGGGCTTAGTTCGCTTCCCATGTTCGTGTCCGTCGAGTAAGATAAATTATATGCAAACCTGCAATGTGTGTTTTTCACGACCGTTGTTGTCATAATGGGCGATTCTAATGTCCATCACAGTGCTTGGAGCAATAATACAATAGATCGATGAGAACGATAGCTGCAGAATTTCCTTTTACAAATTATCAATGTAATTACCGGTAACTCAACTACTCATATTTCAGGAACATCAATAGATCTGACTCTGACCTCTGATGCTATGTCGGATAAAAAATTCATCATATACCCTCAGTTATGAGCAACCAACACTTTCTGATAATATTGGCTATGTCAGAGCGATGTTCACTATATCAGCGCGACTGACAGACGGACCTGATGAGCCCGAGGGATGGAATTTCAAAATAGGCAACTAGAAGCAGAACCGACTGGATGAAATTTGAAGCAATGGCATCAACGTGAAATACGAGAATACGCTTAAGCAGAGACTGCAGGATTATATATAAGTTTAGTCTTGCTGCCAACTCTATGGCGCATCAAGGAGCTAGATTTGTAGCAGAAAACGGCTAGAATTTGCTAGAAATTTGTTGAATGATATATTTAATTAAGACAGGAAATTACAATAAATAGTACATAGAATAGTAATAGTATTTTTTATGTGTCTGTTAATTCACCGCCGCCTTCAACGGTCTGACGGCGAGGAGTAAACAGCCTTGTGCCAATCTTATCAAACACTGATTTTGGAATATCGTAGTTATGGCAGTATTTTTTGGCTCGTTTCAAGCCTGCACGAACAATCAGAATAGCAGTCATGATGCTAGTGAGCAGTTTATTTCGTTGATTTGTCTTGACCAAATTGACTTGACTAAAAAACCTTTCTACGTCGGCGTTTGAGTGTGGCAATACTAATAAATTCATTGCCGAGGAAGAAACGTGATTGAATGGATTATTATCTGCAGCATTTTTATGTTGAGAAACTTCTATCTAAAACTCTATCGTGGATTTAATGTTCTTCCACTGTATCAAGCTCAGATTGTTCCATTCTACTTCAATGCATTCTATTTCTTCTACTGTGTAGGATATCACTTCAGCAATATTGGCAATTCTAGGCTTCACCAGATTCAGACAAGTGAGAGTGTTGATGGAAAAGGGTGACTGCTTCCCAATCAGAAATTTATCGTCTGACCGACGATAATTTACATCTGAATTTACCGGTAGTTATCATCTTCTTCTTCCTATAGGCCAACGATATATCGTCGGATATCGTCGGAATTAGTGTCGCGAATGTCTCATATTATCATCTGATTAAGGGTAAATTACCGGTTTTTTACCGTACATTTTGGACGAAGACCGACGATATTAACCAGTTAATTACCGGTAGTTAAACGGTAACTATAGTCGGTCTTCGTTCAAAACTTACGATAGTTACCGGTAATTTAACGTTAAAAATGGCTACTCTATCCACAATATTCCGGGAGATTCATAAGCATTGCAACGATTTTTCCCAAAAATTGCGAATTGCTTCCAAAAACAATAAGCCACATCTCGTGAAACTCATCTGTCCAATTACCGTGAATTTGAAGACATCTCAAAAATTATCGAAATAACTTGTTCAAATTCAACAAATTTGTTTAATACTGTATATATTTCATCAAGTTTCTTTCAAATTGCGATAATTGAACAGATTAGTATTACAGGGTGAGGCCTATTGTAACAAGTAACAATGCATTATTAGAAAAAATAACTGCGATGCAGATGAATGCTACGGTAAGAGGGCTCAAATTGTCATCTTCATCGTAGAACACGAGACTATTACAATAAGTCTCACAGTACAATATAAAGTCATTTCAAATCGCCACTGATTTATAAATAGGTTAAAACATTCCAGATGTTCAAAAAATATATTTATTTCAGTTTCAACAGCCGACATTTGACTGTTGAAATAAATTCTTACAAAAATATCTTCGGCATGCAAAGAATTCCATCACAGGTTGTTTGTAAGACTCATCACTGCAAACATTACGTATAAAACATTCGTTTAAAATTAACTACCACCACAAAAGGACTCATCAAGCAACCGATAACTAAGAAAATTTTACCAATTTTAAATTAAATTTGCACACTTCAATTCTTAGACATCAAATATCTACAATGACCAGCCTTCTCAACCAATACACATCTTCGTCCTTTAATTGGGATGAGGAGACGACAGCTAGGGCCCGCACTAATGCTTTCGAGTCGCAAGTGACAGAGGGCGGAATTATCCTCCACAGCTATACCTCTTCAGAAGAAGTTACCCTCCACCTCCTGATTCTATGCGGCTCCGACGTTTGTACTCTCTATAGGATTCTAAATTTACAAGACATTCACATCATGAAAAAATAAACAACTGAAATTTTTCAAATGGAACTTTTCCATAAAACTGGTGCTATTAGGCACATAAATTTTCGTAATGCCAAAACCTCATGTTCGATTAAACGAAAATAAAATCCGTAGAAAAAATACAACATACATTGAGTTCTTTTTGGTACCAAAAATAGATGAACAGATGCCATTTCAAATTAGTACGATCATTAAGTACTAGTATCGAATGAGCTCATTTATTCGTAGATAAAAATATTATTTTGACGTCCATTTTTTTGACATTCCAGCCACTGAAGTTTTAGTAATTCTGAGACCTCCTGTTCAATAAAACAAAAATGAAATCCAAAGAAAAAAGCGAAATACAGTCAGGTCCTTTTTGGTATCAGAAATAGATGAACAGATCCGGCATCAGTTAGTACGATCAGTAAAGACTAGTTTCAAGATTAGATTAGATAATAGTTTAGTTTAAGCCTCCCTTACCGCTACAAAAAAGAGCGTATCGAAGGGAGGAAAGAGGAAGGCACCATTTAGTATGGATATTAGGGAATGCGGAATCTATGTGGAGGGGGCATAAGACAAAAAGTTTGGAAAAAGTTCATGAAACAAGATAAAAGTTAAAGAAGAAAATAGTAGGTGCTGAAAAACAGGATAGCAGTGAACCGAAAAAGGTCGTCCTTAACATAGCAAAGAACATTTTACTTCAACAAAAAGAAGGCCCACCTAACTCTCAGCTCGGGCCCTCACATCTTTCCCCTGGGAGCGCTAATTCCCATAGATACTATAATTGTATACTCCTGAGGAAACGAATAGTTCCAAATGAACTCTTCAATTCGTAGATGAAATTATTATTGTATCATTGTATTTGTTGAACCACCGTTACCACTAACAAGTGATCTTCGTAGATGAAAATGTTATTTCGACATCCGTTTTTTAACATTCCAACCACAGAAATTTTTGTAATGCCGATAATACCTCATGTTTTGAACCTGCAAACTATTCCACGGAGGCCGGCACAAGAACATCAACGTATTTGTGAAGAATTCAAGAATTACAGAAATAAGTTACACAAATTATTTCCAAGTCCTATTACGAGTCATCCTGTGTAAATAATGGCATAACAGCGAAAATTTTGTGTTACGATTGTTAACAGGTACGTACTTTTGAATTAAATGGAAAATTATTTCAGCAACAGATTATTTCAAAGTCGGCAACCTAGAAGCTTTAGTACTTCATAAAGAAATTATATTTACAGGCACAATAAGTACAATTAGACTAACGCCTTGCTTTTAATAAATCTATCAATGTTAACACTTAAGCCCTCGCTCCTTTTCTAGATCAGGGGAAACTTTTTGGTTTGGGATTAAGCATGAGGACATGACGGCAGAACAACTGAGATATACACCCTACTTTTAAGACTACCAATAATATGCGCTGCCAAGTCAGTCGCAGTGTTGCCAACTCTATACCGCAGCAAGGAGCTAGATTTCTAGATTAGATTAGTCGTTAGTTGTAGCCTCCTTACCCGCAGCAACAAATGCGATCCAAAGAGAGGAAGGAGGAAGGCACCATTTAGTATGGAGTGTAGGAACCGGGGAATCTACGCAGAAAGGGCATAGAAACACTAAGTTGGGAAAGATAATGAAACAAGATCAAAGTTGAAGAAGGAAGTAGTAGGTGCTGAAAAACAGGACAGCAGTGAACCGAAAAAAGGGTGGTCCGTAACAAAACAAAATCCTATTCTACTGCAACAAAAAGAAAGCCTGCCTAACCTTTAGCTCGGGCCCTCACATAGTCCCCCTAAGAGCGCCAATTCCCATACATTCAATAGTTGTATCCCCCTGAGGGGGGCTAGATTTCTAACAGAAATCCGCTAGATAATGGTTGAATTTTATATTTTGTTTTGACTGTAAAATTACAACAAATAATAAGTCAACATAACACGTTGAACATATTAAAGAGTGACTTGCAGGTATGGACTAAATTGATATAACAAAAAAGTGCATCTTCATCGGCGTTTGAGCGTGGCAATGCTAATAAATTAATTGCTATGGAAGAAACGTGATTGAATGGATTGTTGCCTGCAGCATTTTTAGATTCAGTTACTTCTACCTAAAGTTCTGTCATGGATTCAATATTGTTCTACTGTAACAAGCTCATTTTGTTTCATGCTCCTCCAATGCTTTTCATTTTTTTCCACTGTAGTTATGGCAGAATAAGGCGCTTGCCTTTTAGCTGATTGAGGGAATCAATTATAGGTTTCTTTAACAATAAAATCTACATTTCTGAGCGGGGCTTCTGCTCAAGCAATAGATACTGACCATTGAATTGAGTGGCATAAGCATCGGACCGACTTGTGTCGTAACATCCTCTCTCAATGATTTGAATGATTTGCTAAAATATCTCATCAAGTAACATTATCTGATGTATCAGTGCTTTCAGCAATTAGTATGTTTAACTTTTCTGAGATATATCAGCACACAGTTTACTGACAAAATGAAATGCAAGAACATTCACAAAAATTTCCATACACTTCGTGAAATGAAGTTTGATGCCCTGTGCCGTTTTACAGTCAGTAAATGAACTGCAAAACACTCGCAAAAGATGGTCAGCAATTGCGAAGGAACTACATTCTGCGATATGCAAACATAATTTACCCTCTGCTACCCTCTGTAGCGTCTTTATCAAAAGCTGTGTTTCTTGGCTGACGAACACTCCCGCCAACATGCGAAAAATTATTATTGTTTTTGGCTCACATCATGTTTTTATAGCGCACACAATTTTACGTTTATGGTACATTTACAATAGTCCCAATATGCCTTTGCATTGTCAGCATGTAAGGCAGTAGCCAGCCTCTAAATTCATGAAAAAACTTCCAACTTTATCAAAAGTATTGCGTGTACTGCTTAAGCATAAGTGATTACGCCACACTTTCTAACACACGCTACTCACCGCAATCAACCCATGACTGGCTGCCGCTGGCATGGAATGATGTGTCGCCGAAAAAACGTTACATGTACTGAACTTGACCGCTAGAAATTATATCATAGTTGGACACTTTTTTTCCTATAATTGTAAATGATTGCGCCTAAAATATGAGAGTTGGAAAATTATAGCCAAACCGTACTTCAAACAATCTAGATTTTCCGCTAGGAGCTAGATCGTGATTTTTAGGAGCTAGATGGAATCTCAATACTCTAGAACTAGCCGAAAATCCGCTAAATTGGCAAAACTGGTCAGTCGTCCATGAATTTTTCCAGTATGAACGTTGGCAGCGACGACACGCATAGGGAACAGGTGAGAGGCATTAGATCGGGGGTTTAGGATTTTTTTTGAAGAGGCGGGGAGGGAGAAAGGGGCGTTGCCCCGAGGAGGCACCCTCTGTCTAAACCCAGCTCAAGGGAGGAGCATCATGACCTGATGTCGACGAAGCTAGCAAATAAGGTGACTGAGAGGCGGTCAAAGTAAACGATGAAGAAGCAAGTAGACTTTGAGGAGGTGTACTGGTTCCATCCCGCCACTTTTCTGATTCAATCCATCGTCTCTGAGCCAGCCCAATCGTTGCAACGACGCAGGACCTCTTGGATGGCTGGCGCCTTCAGTTTCTTATCTTCATCATACTCGACTGCAGCTAAAGCATCTGATAAATTGAAATGCATTAATAAATATTAACTGTGCATATGAAAACAAAATAAAACAAATTACCATTTGCCGAATGACTGTGTTCCAACTACCACTTTGTTCGGAGCAAACCAGGCAAGCGAGCCAGCCAGGCGCAACATTTGGCCCATCTGGCTCTAACTGCAATCAGAGAATAAGTCGATTAACCTAACCCTGATCACAACACTTGATATCGGTAACCTATTGGACAGCTGGGCGTTAAGTTATTGATAATTTATTTTTATAGGAAACTTTGAATCCATTTGGCTTTTAAATTTGAATCAAATGATGTTCTGTGGATAAAGAAAAACTGATATCAAAACGTAACATCGAGGACTGACTTCCATACAATGCTCAAATATATTGAAGAATAACCAATTCTTGAACGAAAAAACAGATTAGTCATATTAGCATTAAATTATTGATTCTGCCCACTGCAATGCTAATACGTTTTCAAACGTTGCAACCGATCTGCCAGTATTTGTTTTAAAAAATTTGGATCAATAAATCCCTTTATTTGCATCACTATGACGAAAGATAATTATTAGTTAGTTTAAGGCCTTCCTATCCACAGAAAAATAAATGCGATCCAAAGAGAGGAAGGAGGAAGGCACCATTTAGTATGGAGTTGAGGGAACGCGGAATCAATGCAGCAGGAGCATAGAAACGATAAGTTGAGTAAGAAGTTCATGAAGGAAGTTCGAAGTTCAAGAAGAAAGTAGTAGGTGCTGAAAAACAGGACAGCAGTGAACCGAGAAAAGAAGTTCCTTAACATAACTAGAGCATTATAGTTTAACAAACAGAACGCCTGACTAGCTCTTAGCTTGGGCCCTCACATTTTCCCCCTGGGAGAGCTAATTCCCAAAGATTCAATAGTCGTATCCCTCGGAAGGGGTATTACTATAACGGAATGCTAG
>JACJUY010011450.1:6297-25363 GCA_014220935.1 Platorchestia sp. MABIK
GCATTGCTGTCTCCATTGAGTGGAGTTGGCGGACAGAATTTCTGCCAGCAGAACGCAAGTCTTGAAATTGCACAAAGAACTGCACGCACCTGCTGCAAGAGGGGGTAAAGTGCAGAAGGTAGGGTTGCAGGAAGAAAGGATATTGCAGGAGGAATAAAAAAATTGCAGGAGGAATAAAAAAATTGCAGGAGGAATAAAAAAATTGCAGGAGGAATAAAAAAAAATTGCAGGAGGAATGAGAGAAAGGTCGCAGGAGGAAGAAATATTGCAGAAGGAAGGAAGAAAGAAAGAAAGATAGCGGAAGGAAGAAAGAAAGATTGCAGAAGGAAGAAAGAAAGATTGCAGAAGGAAGAAAAAAATATAGCGGAAAGAGGAAAGATTGCGAATGGAAGAAAATAAGATTGCCAGAAGGAAGAAGAAAGAACGATTGCGGGAAGGAGGAATAAAGAACGATTGCGGGAAGGAGGAATAAAGAACGATTGCGGGAAGGAGGAATAAAGAACGATTGCGGGAAGGAGGAATAAGGAACGATGGCGAGAAGGAGGAATAAAGAACGATGGCGAGAAGGAGGAATAAAGAACGATGGCGGGAAGGAGGAATAAAGAACGATTGCGAGAGGGAGGGAGGAAGAAAGACAGATTTCGGGAAGAAGGAAGAAAGACAGATTTCGGGAAGAAGGAAGAAAGACAAATTCCGGGAGGTGGAAAGATTGCAAGAAAAAGGCACATTGCAATACTTCAAATTGCAGGAAGACTTACAGAAGGTAAATGGAATGCAATACAATTGCAAGAAGGAGACCCGAAACAAAGATCACACTTCAGGAAGAGCTGCACGCACCTGCTGCAGGAGGAAGGCCAGCCGGTCGAGCAGCAGAAGCCCTTCAACAGCGGCACCAAGGGCGCCCCTCAGGAGGCACAGCTGCTGCAGGCGGCGCTGCTGAGGGAGCAGGTGTTGCTCCAGCGCGGTCAGGTCTTCCTCGTCCAGCTGCAGAAGCAATGAATCCTATGATGTACTTATTGATGCCTTTAAATACTTTTCCTTAACCCTCCCTAACCGCTAAACAAAACGTTTCAAAGAGAGGAAGGCACCATTTAGTAGGGAGATGAGGAAACGCGGAATGTATGCAGAAAGGGCATAGAAACAGTTGAGAAAGAAGATTAAGAAACAAGATCAAAGTTAAAGAACAATGTAGTAGGTGCTGAAAAACAGGACAGCAGTCAACTGAAAAAAAAAAGGTCCGTAACATAACAAAAACATTTTATTTCAACAAATAGAAGGCCTACCTAACTCTCAGCTCGGCCCCTCACATTTTCCCCCTGGGAGCTCTAATTCCCATAGATTCAATAGTTGTACCCCCTTGAGGGGTGTGATGTACTTATTCATGTCTTGAAAGCATTAAATGAAAAAGTGTAAAAATATCGTAAGGCTTTCCGTTTTTGCCAAAAATTTCACAAAATAAAGATGTTGGGAATTCAACAATTACCCACAGGAAATTTCTTTAGAATTTAAAAACCCGGTTGAAGCTAATCTTAGACCGACCGGCCATGGTAAAAATTCGAAATTCAACTTGCGGATTTGGACGTCTAAAAAAATTTCATAACTATTTTGTGAGATTTCCATAATAATTTCTAATCAAATAGTTTTTCCTGATGTACAACCGAATATTGAAGTTGTCAAAGAGTTTCATTGATTTTGGAGACATTGACCGAAAAAGTCCCAAAAAATTTCGTAAGGGAAATACGTTTTTACCCCTTATACCCCTTACGTTTTTTTCAAAAAATTTCGGGAAATAAAACTGTTGAAAATTCTCTGATTTCTCACTAGGGATGACTTGAGAATGGGAAAACAAGTTAATGAAGTCATTCTCAGCGCGATTCGCCCTAGGAAAGGCCCGAAATTCAACTTGCAAATTTGGACAAAGTTTTCAAAAGCGATTTATGAGATGTTCATAAGAATTTCTGGTCAAATAAGTAGTTTTTCCAGATGTACAACCAAATACTGAAGTTGTCAAAGAGTTTTATTGATTTTGGAAACATTCAGTGAAAAAATCAAAAAACATCGCAAGGGTTAGGGATTTATGACATGTTTATGAGGATTTATGGTCAAATAAGTAGTTTTTCCTGATGTTGTAAGCATAACATAACACCGAGCATTGAAGTTGTCAAAGAAGTTTCAGCGCTTTTTGGAAACAATGAGTAAAAAAGTGAAAAAATATCTCAAGGGTATTCCCTTGCATTTTTGCCAAAAACTTTGTTTAATATAAACGAAAATGTTTTGATTTCTCACAAGAAAATATTTGAGAATTGTATGATGCAGTTTTATAGTTGATCTCAGACTGATTGGCCCAAGGAAAAACTCGAAATTAAATTCGCGGATTTGGACTCTCTACTAAAAGAACTCTATAACAATTTTTTGTGAATAAAAATAGCCTAAATTTTAAATAAATTCTATCAAACCATAGCCTATTAAAAAAATTCTATAAAATAATACCCCATTGAATAAATTCTATGAAATAACAGCCTACTAACTAAATTCTATAAAATAATAGCTTATTAAAAAATTCTATAATATAACAGGCTTTCAAATAAGTTCAACAAAATAACAGTCCATCAAGTAAATTCCATAAAATGTTACATTCAGAAGATATAGATAGAAAAAATATAAAGTTCTTTCATTCCGTTGCTATCTAAAGAAATTAACAAAATACGCGCAAAGAGTAACCTTTATGCGCGCCTTGAGTACGTCTGGCAGCTTGACGTAAGCTCGCCGAGTGTACTCGCCGAACGTGCCGCATTCGTCCGCCAGACCTCGGCCGGCGCGGTAGGCGGAGAGCGCGTCCCGCTCCTCGGCAGGCAGACTCGACACAAACGAGGTGTAGTCGTGTAGGACGGAAGCATTAGGTGGCGTGAGTCTCCCTGTGGTTGTAAGAAGAACGTTTGCCTCAACCAACTAAATGACACGTATTATTCTAGCATTCCTCATTTTCTTTCATAGTGATTAAGTTTCAATCATTTTCGATTGGATGTAACCATCCACGCTCTACTTTCAGTAATAACAGGGCAACATTCAACGCCCTGCTCTCAGTGTTGAAATAAGGCAGGATTCAACACCCTGCTCTCAGTAATAACACAACAAAGGTTAAAATTACCCTGGGATCGGTAATTCCCATATATATAATAGTTGTATCCCCCTCCTGAGGAGGATCAAAAGCAAATCGCCGAAATGAATAAAACATTATTTGAGCTACGGGTCAAGATGTGCACTATTACAACAATAATATTAAAGTAATATTAGTGCCCCTGTGTTTGTTACACAAAAGTTCTTAAAGAAGTATACAAATAAATGGTAATAAAAACAAAAAAATTTTTGATTTCACAAAACTCAAACGATAACATGAAAAGTTCTCAAAATGAAAACACAAACGTCCTGAGAAAAACGATGGAACATAAAGACCGTAAAAAATTCTCACAGTTAAATAAACCTATTCAACGAATATCATGCGATGGATAAATTTCACAAAAGAGTGAAATAAGAATTAACCAGACGTACGAGAGTCGACGGGGTGAGACGCGCGATGCAGTTGTCGCACAATGGCCAGCTGAAGCAGCGCCCGCCAGTAGTGAGATCGACTCTCCGAGTCCTGAATGTATAAAAATAACGTTAATATCCAAGTCTTCACGTTGACTGCGATAGGTTAAACTGAAGTTCAATATTCAACTCAAATTTAAAATCAAAAGTGATTAGCAAATTTATAAATACCAAACATTAACTGGGCCTATTAAATACCTTTAATTTAAAAAAGTACAAAATTTTTCGAGAACTGAAATTTTTCGATTCTCATACTTCAACTTCACAAACCACAATTGTGGTAACACATTTACACATCAAAGCTTAACTGTGATACCTACTCTAGCTGCAGCACACACACTGTTGCAACACGTACAACTGCAACACACACACTGCCGTAACATGTACGACAACTGCAACACACTGCCGTAACATGTACGACAACTGCACTACACACTGCTGCAACATGTACGACTACTGCAACACACACTGCCGCAACACGTACGACAACTGCAACACAGACTGCCGCAACACGTACAACTGCAACACACACTGCCGCAACACGTGTAACTGCACCACCTGCCGCAACACGAACAACTGAAACACTCACTGCTGTAACATGTATGACAACTGCACTACATTGCCGCAACATGTACGACAACTGCAACACGGACTGCCGCAACACGTACAACTGCAACACACACTGCCGCAACACGTGTAACTGCACCACCTGCCGCAACACGTACAACTGCAACACGCACTGCCGCAACATGTACGACAACTACAATAACATATACGACAACTGCAACATGTAAGAAAACTACCACAATATGTACAACTGCAACATGTAAGGAAACTACCACAATATGTACGACAACTGCAGCACCTGCAGTCCATCCCTCATACGCCGGGGCAGAGGCTGAGACGCCGCCATACGGGCGCTTCGCCCCACACGGTAACCCCGTAGGACGGAGGTGAGGGGGAACCCGGAGGGATACGAGGGAGAGATCTGGGGAGCGTGAGGGCCATCGTCTCCTGAGCATAGGACGGATAATTGTCAGCAACTTGTTGATGAAATATGTATAGTACCTCATTGGCACGTTTTTAGATAATAATAGCCACTTTGATGCATCGGTATTGCACGTAAGAATGCAGAAAATTTACGTACAATAATAGCCATTTACATGCATGACAAATTTCGAATGTTTGCATACAAAACGTCGTTTCACTTAGCACACATTGCAATACACGAGATAAAATCGCTAACCCCACAGCATCACACAGAATAGAACAGTTCCCCTCTCATCCATACACGAACAAAGCACCACGCCCGCTACAATACCGCCCTCCCCCCTCACATACACACAAACACACTGCTGTGCGTGTGCATCAAACACAAACAAGACACAACACTGTCTCAAACAGACGCAAAGCAACACACGACACAATATCGCCCCATATACACACAGCATCATACAGGACACAACACCGTCCAACACAAACAACAAAACACCGTTTCCCCCCTTCTCCCCCCAGACACAGGTAAAGCATCACACACGACACAACACCGGCCCACACACCGGTCTCCTCAGTGACGAGATGGTAGCAGCACCCAACAGTGCAGGAGACGACGGCTGTGTCATCAGCGAGGTACGTTCTCAAAGCGTGGACTGCTAGGTCCCCACACGCGTGTAAGGCACACACGCATGCCTTTCCTACTGGAGGCGCTGTGTTTCTTCTTCTTTGCTTCTTTCCCTCTGAGTCTACTGGCTCGTTCCTATCGCAAGGTTCCATGGGGCCTTTGTTTATGAGTGGTTCATTTATCGTGTTCTTCGGAGGGTCAATGTCATTTCGAGCACAGGTTTCTGCGTCTGATGGTTCGCTTTTATTTCGAACACTTAATCTGGTAATACTTATAGCCAGGGTTTCTCTGCTTCGGTTAAACGATAAACTTCTACTTCTGACTGAGGAAATTCTTTTAACATCCCCATTGTTTTTTCTACAATGCAAAGTTTCTGTTTTCCTACCACAATACAGCGGCTCATTTTTACTGGTGTCTGCTGATTCAATCTCTGAATCGTTTTTCGTTTTATTTATAATCGTTAAATTTACCTCCTTTCTGCCCATGTTAGACGACTCACTACTACATATAGGTACAATATAACTGTCACTAGTTGCCGTATCTAATCGTAGATGTGATAGTTCTTCCTCCATCGTCGAAGACATTCCTTCTAAACTACAAGCTTTAATTTCACGTTTAGGAAGCCCGTTCCGCGGTCCTTTATTTTCTGAACAAGACCTTACACCAAAGTTATCTGGCGCATTAAAAGAAATAGCTAATTCGCTTCCTAATTCAGGTTTCCTTTTGTCGGAATTTTTTCGACCGCAATGCCTTCGTTTGTTTCTAGACCTTTTTGATGGCATTTCTGCCGAGTCGGCAAGTTCGTTCAAATAGAAAGCCTCACGCATGGTATCCAGGATACAGAAGCTTGAGTTTACATGTTTCACGACGCACAAATACTGCGCGGTTGCCTCTGTTTTGGACCGTTCATTTGAATCAGAATCTCTGTCTTCCCCAGGACTGAACCTGCATGAACTATTGTTGAGATTAGACCCCTGATCACAACCCCCAATAGGATCATCCTCAGAATACAAACTGTTCCTAACAAAATTTCGAGAAAAATCCGAAGTTGGCAAAACAGTTCTTTCAGATTTTGGGCTAGTCGACTCATCATTGCTGCTCACAGGTTTTTGGTCATCGCCACCACACATTTTCCAAGCCTTGCCACATGATTCGTTAATCCCATTTACTGAGGCATAATTCTCAGACCGTGTTTCGATATTAGCGTTACACTCTGGTACAATTGTGCCACCATCACGGTTGTCTGAGCTTGAACCAACGAGGGTAGGTGAGAGCAGGGATTCTTGGCCATCGTTATTAATTTGGCGACTTTTGTTCTTGCGTTGCCTGTTCAGTTCACGCTGCACATGGTGAGGCAAAATGAGAATTAGCTCACTTAGTAAAATGTAATAACATTCATTTTGTAAGTGGGATCATATATCCCTTATAAACCTTCAAGAGCAACTTTACGAACATCTTCCATGTATTTAACATGTTAACTGCGATGGGTTAAACTGAACTTCAATTTTCAATTCAAATTTAAAGTCAATTGTGGTAATCAAGTTTGAAAATAGCAAACATTAACTGGATTGGGCCTTCATTAAGCATTAATAAACAATGAGTTAGTGACTGCAGGGGGGTCAGCAGCACTATGAAAATCACCTAAGTGACCACCGGTGGGTCACTTCGCAGGAAATGTGTTAATTTCGTGCGTAATTGCACCCTAATGTGCAATGTGAATTTCAGTGGCGAGTAACAGTTATTTATTCATTGTGACGTCGGTGACGACCTGATGCTAATGTCATCGTTTATGACTGAATGAGAAAAATGATCAAACTGTAAAGGATTAAGCATAACTTTGAAGAATGGAACTTCGGATGAGTAGAAAATATTTCCAAAATTCATAGCTTCTCAGATTTATACCACTTAGAAGAAGAAAACGACATTAAATGATCAAGACATGAATAAAAACACACCTTTGATACCTCTAGAATCTAGAGCTACACACAACATACAGGTACACCAGATTAGATTAGTCGTTAGTTTTAGCCTCCCTACCCGCAGCAACAAACGCGATTCAAAGAGAGGAAGGCACCATTTAGTATGGATATCAGGGAATGCGGAATCTCTGCAGAAGGGCATAGAAACAGTGAGTTGGGAAAGAAGTTCATGAAACAAAATAAAAGTTGAAGAAGGAAGTAGTAGGTGCTGAAAAACAGGATAGCAGTGAACTGAAAAATAGGTTCTTAACATAGCAAAAAAAATTATTTTATTTTAACAAAAAGAAGGCCTATCTAACTCTCAGCTCGGGCCCTCACACATTTTCCCCCTGAGAGCGCTAAGTCCCATAGATACAATAATTGTATAAAGAACATCTGAGGGGTCATTAAAGCAGCCAAAATAATAGAACTAAGGGACGCTCATTTGCGAGAATCGAATACAGAACACATTAGTTTTGGCCTGAATATGTTTATTGCTTAACTATGGTTACTTTGATGGTCTGTTCTACAAGGTCATTCTTGACACTAAATCTGTGATGAGCGACACTTGCCAGACACACCTTTAAAGTATGGGAGTACATCTTTGCGGCGCTGACGTTGCCAGGTGAACTGTCAACTGCTAGCACGTTCAGCTTGTAGTGCCTGCGGACATTGGAAAAGTATATTTCATTTAAAGTAATGTACCGCATGTCATATCAAACTCTAGGATCTCTTATGTTTTGTTTCCTCTATGGCGAGGGTGGTTGAACATCAGACTTAGGACTAGAAATACTCAGGTTCGATCCCAGTTCAGTACCCGCGGCATTTTCACAAGAACACAGCTCTTTGGTGATAAACGGAGAAAGCGGGTAGAAGAAATTATAGGTGAATTTTTTATGTATTTAGCTTGCTCTTAACTCGTCTCCTTTCTCAAGGTTAAAAGTTAAAAAATAAACCCCTTCAACAACGTGATTTTAACGATGAAGCGATCAATCAAGATGTCTCGAATGACATATTTCAGAATTAAAGTCAAGACGTAACGACGGTTACCCCTCAATCGAGCAGCTACTCATTTTATACGAAATGATGCTAACTTATTTCCTTTTCTTTTTGGAAAGAAACATCAGGAATTTGATGTCTTGACAACACAAAATATTGCAAACAAAAGGTCAGCACTCTAACCACTAGGCTACAATGACATTGTCGACTCCGTGAACTAATTTTGCTCAAATGCAACACTGCTGCTCAGACTATGGATGAATAACACGCAGGCAATATCGAGACCCAAAAAATTAAAATTCTATGCCATTTGTTAGTTGGGCATAATTAGTTTATATACGTGTGTGTGGGGTCGGCCGAGCCCACGAATTGGCGAAGCCGCAAAAGAGGATCCGCGAAGTGGCGAGGGAACACTATGTGCGAGTCTGTGACATAAGTTACGGTTTTACAGTAATACAGTGATAGTAATCCAAAAACTTTGCTTGGCGCTCGGATTTTCGAACAATCTGACTTCTGTACACAATCTCTCCAAAAACCTGTCACAGATTTTGAATTTCTGTAATTAATCAGATAAAAACTAAAGAAAATTGAATATTTAAATTCATCAATTTGAAGCAGACTGAAGAAATAGAAAGATGGTGAAACTAGCCCTTGTAAAAAACTAAGCTCGCACGTTTAGTTATTTCACTTTGTTTACTGCCACGAAGACTAGCTTTTTTTTCTTTATAAAATGTAATTTCAGCAGGTATAATGTAATAGAGAAATAATTACGTTAGAAAAAATACAATAGAAGAAACTACTCCAAGCAAAAACTGAGTAGGTCACGGTAACCAGAATTTCTATTAGTGGTTATAGAAAACGGACTAAGCGGTAAGTCAAATAATAAGATGATTGTAATTATAAGAAAGTTTCAGCCTCCCTTCAACACGACAAAGATGTTCAAAGAGGGGAAGGATGAAGGTACCATTTAGTTTGGAGTTAAAGGAACGTGGAATTTATGCACAAGGTGCATAGAAATCGAAAGCTATGAAAAAATTTCATGAAAAAGAAAAAAGTTGAAGAAGAAAGTGGTAGGTGCTGAAAAACCGGACAGCAGTGAACTGAAAAAAAGATGGTCCGTAACAAAACAAAAAACCTTTTCTATTTCAACAAAAAGAAGGCCTACCTAACATTTAGCTCGGGACCTCAACGATCTCATGATCATTTGTTTGTTAAAGCCTCCCTATCCGCAACAAAGGTGATCCAAAGAGAGGAAGGAGGACGACACAATATAGTATGGACTTGAAGGAACGCAGAATCGGTGCAGAAAAGGCATAGAAACATTAAGTTGAGAAAGAAGATCATTAAACAAGATCAAAGTTGAAGAAGAAAGCAGTAGGTGCTGAAAAACATGACAGCAGTCAACCGGAAAAACGATGGTGTTTAGCACAATAAAAATATTTTATTTCAACAAAAAGAAGGACTGCCTAACTCTCAGCTCGGGCCCTCACATTTTACCCCTGGGAGGAGCAACAATTACAATACGAAATAAACCCAGAGGGTTTCTGTCATTTTGTATACAGTATTCACGAATACAATACCTGAGACTCGTTGGAGCAAGTTGCTTTTGTGACAAATTCTTGGGAAATATTCTTCGTAAAATGGGTATTTGTAACAGAACGTATCCACGATACGGGGTGTGGGGCTATTGAATGTTGCCCTTTGTTAGTACTGAGAGCAGGGTAATAATACATTACATTTTACAATTTAGACGTGCCAGGGACGCACCTGGCCAGCAGGGCGCTCAGGTAGCCCTTGCCTGCCCCCACGTCACACACCCACGTCGCGCCCAGCTCTGGGTGGCAAGCGGAATAGTCAACAAGATACAAGTACACATACAGATTATACATACTTGTATACATTTATAAACATATATATATAGGAACAGTCCTTCGTTTTAACATGTTTGGTTAAAAAGTACGCCAGGTTGAGATCACACCAATTTGAGCTGGTATCAGCACTATATGGAGTCGTTTTTCAAACATACATGCACACATATGTATGTGTACATGTACACATATAAACAAACACAAACTGTACTTGTAAATACACATACATATCAAGCAAATGAAGTTTTATTCAATTTATCATATCTGAAGGTAAAAATTTTGGCAGAACTCGGAGGTAAATTCTGCACCTGACAGTTGGATATGCCGTAGAACGAATACATGAATTTTGTGAGCGAGCAAGAATAATTCCCAAAAGGTGACCAACCGTATTTACTTTCTTCCACAGATTAGATTAGATTATAAGTTAGTTTAAGCCTCCCTAGCCGCTACAAAAAAAAAAACATTTCGAAGAGAGGAAGGAGGAAGGCACCATTTAGTATGGAGTTAAGGGAATACGGAATCTATGCAGAAGGGGCATAGAAACAGTAAGTTGAGAAAGAAGTTCATGAAATAAGATGAAAATTGAAGAAGAAAGTCAGAGGTGCTGAAAAATAGGACAGCGCAGTCAACCAAAAAAACAAAGGCCCTTAACATAACGAAAACATTTTTTTCAACAACAAAAAAGGCCTACCTAACTCTCAGTTCGGGCCCTCACACATTTCCCCCTGGGAGCGCTAATTCCCATATTTGCGATAATTGTGTCCCCCGGAGGGGAATGGAAATAAGAAAACTAAGATGACGTACTCAAGTAATCCTATGTTACAAACATAAGTTCACTAAATTATTTACCATGCTATACTTCAGGATTTGTGTACTCTAGATGATTTATCATAGAAGCTCATTGAACTCCAAATGATAATAGACTAGTGGACTTTTAGATAGGCTGTCACGTTTATTTTCACGCATCAATAACAATGTAGGCGTTTATAGTAATTAATCTTACAAAAATTTTCATAAGCATCACCTCTACAGAATGCTAGTAGACTTTTACATATATTAATTGTCATGCATCACCCACAACAATATCCAGGCTTGAAGTACATAAATTCAACACTTCGACTGCGGCAACTAAATATTTAGTTAAACATCAAACTCAAATTTAATGTCAATTGTAGTGAGCTATTTTGAAAATAGCAAACATGAACTGGATGGTGCCTTCATTTAGCTTTAAGTATTTATTAAAATTGAGTTTGCAACTACTGGCCGGTCAGCAGCATTATGAAAATTACCTCCGTGTACCACCGGTGGCGCACGTCGCAGTCAAAGTGTTAAAAAATATTTTCACAAACGTCACCTCTACAGAGAGTAGCGACCAGCTGAGCCATGATGGTGACTTCATGCATCTTCTTCTCCCTCATGAGACGCCCAAGGTCCACAGGGGCGGCTTCGGGGCACAGCTGCAATTGGTGGTACACCTGCAACACGGAGCTGTGCTGTAACCCACTCCGTGTACTCTTGGGAAACTTTAACGTATCACTTTCATCTTTTTTGAGTGGATTTAATGTCTCATTTTCATCTCTACAGAATGGCTTCAATGTATCACTTCCATCTCTATAGAATGGCTTCAATGTATCACTTCCATCTCTATAGAATGGCTTCAATGTATCCCTTTGATCTCTTTTGATTGGCCTGTACATTTCCCTTTGATCTCTTTTGATTGGCCTGTACATATCCCTTTGATCTCTTTTGATTGGCCTGAACATACCCCTTTGATCTCTTTTGATTGGCCTGTACATTTCCCTTTGATCTCTTTTGATTGGCCTGTACATATCCCTTTGATCTCTTTTGAGTGGCCTGAACATATCCCTCTGGTCTCTTCTGAGTGCCTATGATGTATCACAATTTTTTTAAGTGACATACTATGAAATGCTAGCAAAAAGTTTACAAAAAGTAGAAAATGAGACTCTCATGAAGGTTTCAGCACATACTCTATTTGCTGCAAGCTAAGAAATACAAACTCATTTCCAAATACATGTTTCTTCCTTATTAACAGTTATTAATCCATTTGCTGTGAAAACCTAATAATCTTATTGAGTACATTTGTTGGTAAACAGGTTACCTTTGTGGTCCATAGGTTACCTTCAATACTAGATTAGATTATTAGTTAGTTTGAGCCTCCCTATCTGCAACAAATGCGATCCAAAGAGAGGAAGGAGGAAAGCACCATTAAGTATGGAATTAAGGCAACGCAGAATCTATGCAGAGAGGGCATAGAAACAGTAAGTTGAGAAAGAAGTTCATGAAACAAGATCAAAGTTGAAGAAGAAAGTAGTAGGTGCTGAAAAACAGGACAGCATTGAACCGAAAAAAGATGATCCTCAACATAACAAAAACATTTTATCTCAACAAAAAGAAGGCCTACATAACCCTGAGCTCGGGCCCTCACACTTTCCCCCTGGGAGCGCTAATTCCCATAGATACAATAGTTGTATCCCCCTGAGGGGACCTTCAATACCAACACAGGGCAAACAACAGTATCCAAGTGTGTAGACAAACTCAACATTTTAGGCATGGAGACAGGTTTTTTACCACGTAGGGCAAAATTCTAAGCCCATATTTGAAATTGGGGTAAAATTTATAACTTCCTAAAGCTGTACAGTACATACAATATCACTCATTTTTAGAAAGAAAATTTTCTATAAATTAATTACACAGCGAGTAGACTGTGAAAGGTATACCGTAAACAAATGCTGGCGTTCTGCCGTACAATCTAACATTGATATTCATTTTAGGAAGACCATTTCCTATAAATTAAATATACACCGAGTGGAAAATAGAGGTCAATTGTAAATAACTGCTGGCCTCCTGCCATAAAATCTATTATGAGTATTCATATTAGAAAGACCATTGCCTAGCAATTAATTACGAGGCAAGTAGACCACAAGAGTACTGTTCTAAGGCTAGGGTGGTGCTACCTCTACCGTTGAGTTCCATTAGGGCAAGTGAGGTAGCAGCCACGGTAGAGGAAACAAGGTAGGTTTAAACCAGTCTTTTTTTCGTCGACTGTGTGGGTTTGCTGACGTGTCACGGCAACGAACCAATAGCAGCGCTCATATTGCTTCTGGTAGCACTGCTACCCTCAAATGCGTCTCCACTATTGGCCTAACGACATGGCGTTTTGGTGACATCATAAAGTTTGTTTGAAATAAAGCCTTTCTATTGGCTAGCCGAACAAGAGGAGGTGTATTTTCTCCCACAGAAATGACCCTACCTTGTTTCCTCTACCGTGGTAGCAGCCTTACATAGCTTCTCCTGCAGTGCGTATCGTGATACAGGACGGAGAAGTTGAAACTTTTAGAGATTAAATCTACATTGATACATCTTAAGATTACTGAACACTTGAATGACTGGATAAGAATTGAGGGGTAACAAAGGTAGGGCACTACACTGTAAACAAATGCTCACCTCTTGCTTGGAGCTGAGTACACCTAAGCAGCTCAGGTGAAGGGAGTGCAGCAGTGAGAGGAACTCATGAAGGGACGGACAATCTTCCTTGATGCTCCCTGCCAGATCAGATAACATGTTAGTTTAAACCTCCCTAACCGCTACAAAATAACGTCTCGAAGAGAGGAAGGCACCGATTAGTATGTAGACAAGAGAAAGTAGAATCTATGCAGAAAGGGCATAGAAACGGTAAGCTGAGAAAGAAGTTCATGAAATGAGATAAAAGTTGAAGAAGAAAGTAGGAAGTACAGGGTGCGCCAGAGAAACTTACTTATTTGAAAAAATTCCCGCGCCGTGAGTTGAGCGGGTAGAGGGGCGAGAGGGGGCGCATCTGGAGATGGAAGTTCCCAAGTTTGTTTCTCCCGCCAGTCAGTTGCCATCATGCTCTGGTCTAGAGAGCAGCGGGCCTTCGCAGTCGAGAGCTTCTTTTCTAACGGTCGCTCAATTGTTGCTACGCAACGCAACGGCAAAACATGCGTTATTGGTGTGGTGTAAATCCACGTGAGCTTCACCAGAAGCCACTTAATTGTGAGCGAGTGACTGTCTGGTGTGCGATGTCGGTAATGGGAATAATTGGTCCTTATTTTTTTGAAGAAAACGAACGCGCAGTTACCGTGAATGGAGCTCGTTACAGGAACATGATCGAGGAATTTTTTCTTCCAAGACTCGAAGAAATGAACGTTAGGAACGTGTGGTTTCAGCAAGATGGAGCCACAGCACACACAGCACGAGGCTCAATGAATTTGTTGCGACAACATTTCCCCGACCGCCTCATCTCTCTCAGAGGCGATCTCCAATGGCCGGCACGCTCTCCAGATTTGACTCCATGCGATTTCTTTTTATGGGGTTATTTGAAATCCCTGGTTTATGTCGATCGACCACGGACCATAGCACACCTCAAGAACAACATTCGCGACGCCATTGCCAACATACCGATTGATATGCTGCAAAGAGTGGATACGAATTTCAAAAATCGACTTCATCAGTGTATGCGCAATGGGGGTCGCCATTTATCCGATGTCATTTTCAAGACAACATGAAAAAAAATTCGGATATTGTATTCTCATATAAAAAATAATTTAAAACAATAACTGAAGTACTTTTGTTTTTATTGACCTTTCAAATAAGTAAGTTTCTCTGGCGCACCCTGTACTATAAAACAGGACAGCAGTGATACAAAAGATGGTCAGTAACAAGACAAAATCATTTGTATTTTAACAGAAAGAAGGCCTACATAACTCTCAGCTCGGGATCTCCCACAATCCCCCTGGGAGCGCTAATTCTCATAGATACAACAGTTGTATCCCCCTGAGGGGAATTCATTTAGGCGAGTGGGGCAGAAAAAAGATTGGGGGCCCTTGCGCTAGCATGTTTTATAAAATATTTTAAATGAGCGGGGATGCCATGGAATGTTAGAGGAAGTATTCTCACGTAACCTGAGGTTCTTTTACAATGTTTGGTTTTGAATGGAGCATTGACCATCAGAAAGTTTTACCCCCGTATTACTGTCATTTCCCTGGTACTAGGTTGTCACCTCACCAATATCACAATAGGGATAGGGCTGCCATTCAGCAATACTAAAAACACACACAAAAGCATATTTAACACAACACAAAATATGAGCAGAAGACAACAAAGATATATCATACTAGGTGGCACTGATAACTTGGACGTTCAACAGTACTACCAGAAACATTGGTAGATTTTGAAAAAATAAAATAAAATAAATAAATTCACTGCTACAAATAGTCACCACATGATTGAAGCGCTATTTTAAATATTAATTTTAATGATTATTATGCCCTACTGAGCCCAGTTTATAGAGATATTCATTTTGTGTGAACATCACTCCCTTTTACTTGTAGAACATTATAAAATATTTGCCATATGAATGAATCAAAATATTATGTTTGCTGCTCATGCAAGAAAATTGTCCTCTTTAGTTTGATGTCAAAGCCAAAACAGGATCAATTAAAATTTGCTCATAAAATAAAATGAATTATTCATCAAAATTTAACGTCAATGTTAGACAGAGTAACTCACTGAATACAGAAGTTGACAGGTGGTTTTCAATAGAAGATGTTCAAATGTAGGTTTCCAATGCATGTTCCCCTCAGGGGGATACAACTGTTGTATCTATGGGAATTAGCACTCCCAGGGGGACAATGTGAGGGCCTGAGCTGAGAGTTAGGTAGGCCTTCTTTTTGTTGAAATAAAATGCCTTTGTTTTGTTAAGGACCTTTGTTTTTTGGTTGACTGCTGTCCTGTTTCTTCAGCACCTACTACTTTCTTCTTCAACTTTGATTTTGTTTCATGTGAGTTTTCTTATTTTACTCTTTCTACGCCCTTTCGGCCTAGATTCAGCGTTCCCTCAACTCCATACTAAATGGTGCTCTCTTCCTTCCTATCTTTGGATCGCCTTTGTTGCGGATAGGGAGGCTTAAACTAACTAATAATTTAATCTAATGTAATCTTCCAATGCATGTAGTATATTCTTGAATTAAGCTGTTTGGGTTGCCTCCAATCAAAGAACTCTAGTAGTCACAAAAGTTCATAGAGCTCAAGATGATTTTACAAAACTACTGTAGAAATGTATATAAATATTACCAACACATTGCTTGCAATATGACCCACAGATGCGTCATGCTAAAGTTTCTCCAGCTGCCAAACGACCCATGGATGGGTTGTTTGAAAAATTGTCAACAATACATTTAAATTAATGGTATTTAATACAACAGTTAATGTTTCCTGTTAATGAATTTTTCAACAACTATTAACTATAAATTTGAATTGGATATTTAACCTGAATTCAACCCATCACAATCAATGTGTTAATATTATTATTACTTTCATTATTCATCATTATTGAACACAATGATTATTATGATTATTATATAAGAAAGTTTTAGCCACCCTTAACCACAACAAAGATGTTCCAAGAGAGGAAGGCACCATTAAGTATGGAGTTGAGGTAACGTGTAATCTATGCACAAGGTGCACAGAAACAGTAAGCTAAGAAAGAAGTTCATGAAACAAGAAAAAGTTGAAGAAGAAAGTAGTAGGTGCTGAAAAACAGGACAGCAGTGAATCGAAAAAAGATGGTCCGTAAAAAAAAAAACCTATTCTATTTCAACAAAAAGGAAGCCTCCCAAACCTTTAGCTCGGGCCCTCACATAGTCCCCCTGGGAGCGCTAATTCCTATAGATACAACAGTCGTATCCTCCTGAGGGGTTGTACACAATGATATACAAGTCGTACTCACCAAGCATCTGCCGAGATCTGTCCGAGGGTCCCAGCATTTGACAGAGCGCATCAACAGAAGTTTTGTCGAGATCCTGCTGCAAGGGCTGAGGCAACACCTTTTGCCACATATCATAGACCAGCACATCCACCGTGTGGCAGTTAGCTAGGGGGAGGTAGGGGGACAAGCTTGACGCTACATACTCGAGCGCATTGTAAACTGTACTTTTGGAAGGCATTGGTGTAGGATCTGCAAAGGAAAAGTGACGTCAATGAAGTTTTAAATCGAACATGATTTATTCTGGAAGATTTTTGGCAATTGATGTTAAGCAAACATTTTTTCCAGGGACAAATGTTAAACGTCAGACTCAAGATCAATTTTCAACTAGTAATAAGATAGAACCCATTACTCGTAAAAACTAGGGGAATTTATTCTATTGATTAGATTAGATGTTAGTTTGAGTCACCCTAACCACAACTAAGACGTTCCAAGGAAAGGCGCCATTTATTATGGAGTTAAGGGAACGTGGAATCTATGCGCAAGGTGCATAGAAACAATAAGTTGAGGGAAAACTTCATGGAACCAGATTGAAGTTGAGGAAGAAAGTAGTAGGTGCTGAGAAACAGGTCAGCAGTGAACAAAAAAAAGGTCCATGACAAAACAAAAAACCTATTCTATTTCAACAAAAGCAAAGCCTACCAAAACTTTAGCTCGGGACCTCATATATTCCCTTGGGAGCGCTAATTCCCATAGATACAATAGTTGTATCCCCCTGAGGGAATTATAGTTGATAATAGAAAACCCTTCACTAATTATGAAAATGGATTTCAAGTTTTGAAACAAGGTTGAGGAAAAGCTGATGGAAAATGAAGTCAAATAACCTAAATGCCTGAAAAAATGGAAAATTTGAGAAGGGGAAAACAACCCAACAATTCTGTCATTAAAATACAAAGTGTCCCTAAAAAAAAAAATGTACCCACTGTCTGGCTGCCCAGTACTCTTGTGTTTGTTTCGACGTAGGTTTTTAATGCCATAGGTTCAAGACTTATGAGTTAAATCCAAGTAAAGAATAATGAATTTAAGAAAATTAAATGTAACGAGAACAATCTTATTCGTATTTGCAGTAAAAATAAAAGTACAGGAAGTAAAGAATATTGAATTTGAAAAAATTAAATGTAATGAAACCAAATATCAGCATTTAAAATAAAAAGAAAAAATACATGTGCTATCGTCAGTTAAAGGCTAAGTACGTGTTTTTTTGGGATGCACTCTGTACTACTGTCCAGCAAAACCCCAGGGGCAGGCAACAGTAAAACTGTGTCACTAGAATTTATGATTCTGTAAAATTGTTCCTGCAAAGGAGCCCAAGAAAGGCAATATAAAACATAACCTAACATTTCAACATTTATAAATCACCGCACAATATAAAACATAACCTAGAACAAAAAACGCACTATAAAACACAACCTAAAACATAAAACAAAATTTGGAACACAACCTAAAACATAAAACAAAATATGAAACACAACCTAAAACATTACCTAATACTTTGAAATCCCAGCACATTGTGGTCAACGATTACCCCAAAATCACCTAAGAGTAAACCACTCTCAATTGTACCTCTTCATCAATTAAAAGTAAATGATGTCCTAAGCAGAAGTCATTAAATCTGCAGTACCTTCCATTAAAGGCATGTTGACCCTTTGGCAGATCAGCAAGGTTCTTTCTTTTCTTCCCAGCTTCATGGGAGTTCAGTGAGGTTCTTTCTCTTTTGCCTCGCTTCATGAGAGAGTTCAGCAAGGTACTTTCTATTCTTCCATGCTTCATGAGTTCAGTAAGGTACTTTCTATTCTTCCATGCCTCACAAGAGTTCGGTAAGGTTCTTTTTTTCTTCCATACTTCATAAGAGTTAAATGAGGTTCTTTCTCTTTTCCTATGATTCATGAGAGGTCAGTAATGTTCTTCCTTTGTTCCAGGCTTCAGGGGTTCACTTTTTATTCAACTACTTCACAGTGCCTTGTTTGAAGTACACTCATCTTCCTGTGTTCTTTGAAGCAAACATCAGTTTCATAACTTAAATGCACAGAGATTGACGCAACAGATTTTTATCCCGTATGGTTGAATTCACTAGTTGATGCAGTCACCATTGCCCAATATTTTGTACGCAAAAACAACATATTTCAACGATAAAAAATGGAATATTATCGTCAGATAACAGTGTAACCGGGGGTTGTGTTGCTACTTTTTATAGCACAGCCTTCATGCCTCTTTTTACTTAAATAATCTT